>FIZR01007732.1:0-10619 GCA_900060175.1 Ferrisia virgata
TAAGTTAAGTTAAGTTTGTGCCTCTAGGCTTAGTACCTTGTACATGGCACATAAAAATAAAATAAAAAAAAAAAATTAGAAAATTTTTTTGAAAAAGTTTCTTTCCTTGGAAAATGTATTCTAGGATGGTAAATACCGCTGGATAGTTTATTTTTGGGTTAAAAGTCCAATAATGTTTCTACCGGTTCATTAAAAAGTCCGCAAATCATCGATTTTCTGGGTGTCCAAAATCTCGTGTATTGAATTTACTTCAGAAATCTGGATCCTAGGAAAGATTTATATAGAAGAAAAAGTATACAGAATGTAATTTCCAATTGATAATATGTCTACGAATTTTTTTTTTGTTGTCAGCCAAACCGTAAAATAAAAAATTTTTGTTTTGATTCAACCTATTTCAAACGCAGTTACCATCGAACAGTAGAAAATTTAATTTTCAACATCGAATGTTTTTGATCAAATTTTTAATACGTACTTTTTCAGTGTACTTGGGTACGTAATCTGCCTACCTTTAAAAATCCATTGGGAGTTATTACACTAGGCTGTACTTGAGAATTGCAAGCTCCTTCGCATTTATTCACAGATATGTCTCCACTGCAAGTTCTTGTAAGTCGCCCTAATTCATCGAATTCCTCTAAAAAAAAACAGAAGCAATAATTTAATAAGAAAATCTCCAGATGAATCGAGTAATTTATTTTTATTTTTATGTTGAATTATTATTGCCGTATCAAACGTCTGGTGAGTTTTAAAAATATCACAAATTTAATGATTCGATTTTTCCCCCCGGAATTTTAATCACACAAATTTTGGTATTATACTAGCTTACCTTTTGTTATATGTATTTCAGACTGTAACGTTTCACAAGCTTCTTCTCTAAGTTGAGAATCAACTTCATTTACGAAAATCGTAATAAAAATCGATGCTATTATTATTAAAATATTTTGTAACACTGCAAAAATAAAAAAATTAATAAAATAATGACTATAGTTGAAGTAAAACGAAAAATATTCCAGTTCACCGAATATAGATACTTACTTATTTGAAATGAAATTTACGAAAAAAAAAAAAATATGAACGGAGAAATTTAATGTGTTAAAGCATATACAAGAACAGTTCTAAACTGTGTGAAAGATTTTATATGACTGATGAAAGCTTTAAACTCTAGGGAAGTTTTTGCTGCTTTTAAATAATTCTCGTACTGTTCTAGTACATATTAGAGAGAACGATAAGGGTGAAAACCACCCATTATAATCTCACTTTTGATAAGTACCTATACTTTTACGTCGCGTAATATCGCGTATACCTCGCGTACTTACTTATTTTCATTTAACGTCATGAACTTCAATGTATAACTTATTAAGTATTTACTTATATTTTACTCTTTTTATCAGTTTTTCATTGTGCTGTCCGTTGTTTTGCGGTAATGAAGTTTCTTCCAGCGGGAAGAAAATAATCTAATCCAGTAAATAGGTGTTTGAACTTTTGAAAAGCTATTGTAAAGAATAGCTAGTTTATTTTAAACGTTGATTAAATTAATAGTATGGTACTTACATCTTCGAACGTTTATTTATTATATTTAATTACAAGGTGTAAAAATTTTTAGGTAGGTATTATACAGTATACAATACATTAACAATATTTATATATTTTTCAAACACTGCCATGGCACATGTTTCACGTTGAAACTTTAATACACAATAAAGCTTATCAACAAACAAAGTGCTTACATGCAGCTTCACAGATATAATGGTAGATAATAATTTTAGTAATGAGTTTTTCTATAGTTAATTTTCTACATGAAAACATCTAAACAGGAACATAGAAAATAACATGGTAATTTTTCATCGTGAAAATACATACGTAACGTACATAAAAATAAGTAAAAATTTATTTTTCGATTTATTATACAACATCATCGTATAAGATGGAATATAACGTTGAAATTTTGAAAAGCTTGAAAGAGCGTAGAAGATTATTCCCTCTTCGAAGGTTATTCAAATTTTTTCAAATAGTGATATATTTTACAATTTTTGAGTATTAAATTACTCAGTTGAAAAATGTGTTGGTGGCTTTTTTACATTTTTATGTAATGATCTTAATTGATTCCTGTCATTGTGCGTTATCAAGTGCTTCCCAAAAATTGAGAGTAATTGCAGTTTCAGGTAATATCACTAAGGTGGTACGATTTTTTTTTTTTTTTTTTTTTAGAAATATGCAAACAGAGGGGTCACAATAGTTGCAAAATTACCTCAAAATGATGTGGTGGAAATATTAGACTTCTAACTCAATTTTTTAAATCTATAAAAACGATTAAAAGTTTGCTTATTTTCTACAATATTTAAAAAATCATAAAAAAATGTTTATTGAAATCTCCTTTTAGAAATGCAATTATTATACGCAGTGGCGTAATAAGTGTCGGCTTCTGGGAGGGAGAGAGGGGAATTGCTGAATTATTTTTTTCAATTCATAAAAGTATATACCCACAATTATTTCCAAGTGTAAATGCTTTTTGCATGAAAAAATTAATTTTTATGTAAAAAGAATAGTTTTTGCGTGGAAGGGGAGAGGGGTTCGTAGAACACCTCCCTCCTCCTCCTCCACCATATTTACGCCATCGATTATACATGATTTAGACCTAAAATTATAATTGTTGATAAATTTTCCCCATTTTCATTTTTAGAATTTCACTTTTCGTGTGTTTTTTTTTACAATTTTCTGAAAAACTGAAGGAGATTTTTTTTGAGAAACACCCTCGTGAAATGGATATAGGACATCAATTTCCGATGGATTAATTGTAACATTTTAATTTTACCTGTTGTAGCCGATGTTTTAGTGGTGCTTAACAAATGTTTATTTTATTTACTTAATTACACATTTTTCCACACGAAATTCATAGTGAAATGGATCAAGCGTACTTATCTTGGTTCATTTTAGGTCAGTTTTTTTTCGCTCGTACTTTTTTTAGGAGTTCTCAACGGGTATCCCAACGTACAAAACTACAATATAAATGGTTCGAAAGAAGAAAAAAAAATGAAAAATTGCTTTTGAGGGTCTAAAATAGGAGAAAAATATGTTTCGTTCGGTAAATATTTTTCTTAAAATGCATTTTTTCAATATTTAACAATTTATTTTAAAAGGTATAAGAAAAAGACCATTTTTGAGTCGTCCTGAAAAATCGGATGTGAGAGGTAAAATTAAAATTTTGCGTTTAATCATCTGAAATTTATGTCCTACATCCATTTCGAGAGGGCGTTTTTGAAAAAAAAATTCTTCATAGTTTTTTAGAAAATGGTGGAAAAAATACAAAAAGTAATATTTTTTAAAAAACCCCGAAAAAAAGGAAAAAAGGAAAATGGTGAAAATTTGCCAACAATGATCATTTTGGGTGTACAAATATGTGTAATAATTCTGTTTTAGGATAAAAATTAAAAAAATAATTTTTTTTTTTTATTTTTTGCGAATTTTTGAAAATAAGCGAACTTTGAGGTAGTTTCGTAAACATGAAAAACAAGCTAGAAGGCTGAAAGTTTTACCATATAATTTTTTGAGATCTTTTTGTAAATATCATGACCATTGCGCGTAAGCAGATTTTCAAAAAAAGTAAAATTCAGTCCATCCTTGTGGTACACCCATTAGGGCGGAGTGAAAAAAAAAATACGTTGAATTTTGACCAAATTCACGGAGATTGTTGACATTGAGTTGAAAATCCACCATACAAAATTTTGTGCTCCCAGCTCAAAAATGGGTGGGACTGCGGATCCTTAAAATTGGTTTCTTTCGAAAAAAATAGTAGTTTTCCGACATTAAACCTTCCCCCCTTCCCCACGCACATACGTCCTAAAAATGGTGCTGGATTTGAGTTTTCATACAGAATCATATTTGGCCTTTTATCAGGCGGTTGAAAAGTTACAAATGGCAAGAATTGAGATTTTTAATTTTTTAATTTAATAATAGAGTCTATCGCTTTAAATATGTGCCAAACATTTTTTTTGTGCACAAAAACAAAATTTGGTTTGAAATAGTTGTATAGTTCTGCGTACGCAGTGCTGCCAACTTGGAAGATAATTTTAAGACTTTGATTTGTGAAACTATGTCGGAAAAAATTACTATATTTTCAATTTTTATTGAGTAATGAGATTGGCAGCACTGCTATGAAAACTTGCCAACTATTTGGGCCCGAAGGTATACTTCTGTATAGGCTTTTTTATTATATTTTCTGAGAGGGGGAGGGGGGAATGAATGATCTTGATTTTTACAGTTTGTTGTAACTATTCAACCGCCTGGTGGAAGGCCAAAAGAAGTTTTAGATCAAAAGAAAAACTACGTTTTTTTTTTTGTTTTTTTTTTTTTTTTTTTTTTTTTAAAATGACCCTACTTTGGAAAACTACTTTTTTTTTTTTTTTTTTTTTTTTTTTTTTTTTTTCTAAAATGACCCTACTTTGGAGACTCATAATTTTACCACTCTTTGAGCGGGAAGTACAAAATTTTGCATAATGGCTTTTCAATTCAAAATCAACCACCTTAGTGAGTGAATTGAAAATTTTTAGAGTGAAGTTGATTATTACTCGTCGTAATTTCGTAACTTTTTCCACAACCCCCCCCCCCCTTCGATCATCTATATCAACCTGAAAAAAGACCTTTTTTAGACTTACTTAGTGATGTAGGAATCGAACTGAATGTAATAAAAAATAAAGTCGAAAGATCAAGTTGATTTTTTTTCTTTTGATATGTAACAAAATAACGGTGATCCAGAATATCACCGATCTTTTCCAAACTATTTGGTTAAAACCAGTTAGAACCCTTTAGGATGCCTAGTTGCGCCTTAACAACGAAGTTTTCAGGCTTCTGCGCATACGTGATTCGATGTTTGTATTCGACTTCAACACGTGGATAATGAAGGATGTTTGTGACGTAGTGATTCTGTTCAAGTGTTGATAGTCGCCATATTTGATTGAATAATGATTACAGTTTATGCTGTTTGGCGTATAATTAAATTAACTTTTGTATTCATTCACACGTACGCACACTCTTGGAAGTTGATATGCGTTTTGTAATTTGGGAAATTTATAATTTACTCCTATTTGTGTGTTCCCAACAGGTTAGTTATTTGAAGTTATAGAGAGTATATGGATTTTAATGCTTTAATACAACGCGTACACATTATACAGATAAAAGTTCCGGTTGCCACGATAACGTTTCTAAGCTAGTCGATCGCGATATGTCTCTGGTTCGTTTTTTAAATTTGCATACTTCGATTAAGTTTTCCCTTTTGCGTCTGCGACGTCTGATAGATTTAGCGTATATTTTTAATATTTGACAGTTACACGTTACGGCTATGGCCACCAGAAGACCCTGTAGCGAGTGTTCGACATTGAAACTTATCCATGCCACGTTGTAATGGGTTAGACGTGCGATTGCGCCGCAAATATAAGTTATCGTTAGTAGAAGCGTGATTTTTACATATAGATAATATTGCAACAGTCTGGCCTGGCGCATTTTTTCTTTTACTTTGTAATCCACCTGTAGTGCTACCGAGTATCGTATTATTATCCACGTCTTGTACATTCGGTGTGCAATTAGTACTAACAATATGGTAACTGGGATTACGTAACTGTAGATGTAAATTTTTTCGTTCAAGAACCTGCAAAAAAAAAAAAAAATTGTAAAATATTGGTTGATGTGAATTTTATTGCGTTTTGTTGTGCAAAGTGGTTTATTGACTGTAATGTATAATTTTCATATGAATTTGTATTTGATAACTTTTTTTGATTGGTGAAAAGAATAGAAAAAAATTTTACTCGTGAATAGTCCACTGAAACTCTTATATTTATTGGTGTTTTTTTTTTTTTCGATAAAATAGTAGTCAGCTGATTGCTAAAGCGATTAGAGCAATTCACAGAGAAAAATTGAAATTATTCTTTCAACCTTGGAGTTGAATCATATCCCTGTTTACAGTTTCTGTTGATTAACTGGTTGTCGAAACATGGTAGCCGATTATTATACTATTGGTCCCTATTTTATATGTTGAATCATTGATGAACTGGCGGGTGCCTAGGGGTATCCTCTGCTGCATATCATACCTTTAAATTTAGTTTTCTGTCTAGGCCAAGCCCGCACGCAGGACCAGTCCAAGGAGCAGATTTGAAAGCTGAATTCCAATTTTCTGTGCTCAACATTTTTTTTTTTTACTTTTTATTTATATTGGGCATGTGTAATTTCTAAAACTATTGCACCCAGTAGACGGGAATTTAAATCTGATTTGTTAACTTGAGTTCTTTTATTAAACACAGGATTTTGGAGATTTGAGATGGTTCATCAGGAATGGTTTCTGAGTTCTCTGGTATATTTTTTTTCGATCGTATTGTTTTTGAAAATTTGCTCGAGAAAAAATTTTGGAAAAAAAGCGCTTTTAATTATTAAAAACTGCATTTTCAGAAATACTGGAATAATGTTTGCAATTTTTCTAGGTTTGATTGCCCAATTTTTTTTGGAAAATTTACATTTTCATCGTCCATGAAGAGGTTTTGACCGCCCCCCACCTTCTCTGCACATTGCACATTGCACACAGACGTGGCCTAGGCCCTTTTGCGGTAGTCCATCACTATATATGGGCTTCATTTTGTCATTTTACGCCTTGAAAAAGAAAAATTCAATTTTTTTAAAAGAAATGCCATTCTTACGTCCCGAGAGCAAAAAATTAACGACTTTTGATCGCCCATTTATTTGGATATTTTTTCATTATTTTATACGCAAGTAACCAAAAATTAATATTTTTCACAGGGTTTCTTTCATTTTTTGAAGATTTACCTGATTTCTCAGATTTTTCGAGTCGTGAAATGAAAGTTTTCAATGATTTACATCTCGAATGTAAAATATTAACGTTTTTCATGATTTTTTTCTCAATTTACATGTTTTTGAGGCATAAAACAATATTTTTTAAATTTGAATGATATTGCTCAGTTTTTTATATTTTACACGATCATTTTTAGCATTTTGTTGCAAAAGTGTAAGAAAATTAACGTTTTTGAAGACTTTTTTTAAAGTTTTGTACATTTTTGAATGATTTTTTGTTCAGTTTTTATTGTTTCTTCTTTTTAATGTTAAATAAAATTTTTTAATTATTTTTTTATCGCTCAAAATATTACAAATTTACTTTTTTTTTGAAGTTTCTTTTCATTTTCATCTGTTTTGTGCTGTGAAATGACATTTCTGAATGATTTTTTTCATCATTGCGTATTCAAAATGTTAAAAATTTATGTTTTTTGAAGATTTTTTCTAGTTTTTATGCAATTGAACTGTAACAAGACATCTTTGAATAACTTTTTCCCTTTTTCGTGTATTTTTGAGTCGTTAAATGCCATTTTGTATGGTATTTTCAGGTTTTAACTGTTTTTTTTAAGGTTTAAAATGACATTTTCGAATGATTTTCTCAATTCTTTGTGTTTTTTGAGCCATAGCATAACATTTTGAATGATTTTTTTCAGTTTTTTGAGTTAAAAATCGATATTTTTGATTGATTTTTTTGTGAAAATTTTGTAAATCAACTTTTTTGAATTATTCTTGTTTATTTTTTCGTACTTTCGAGCTATGTAATGACATTTTGGATAATTTATTCCAGTTTTTTCGTATTTGTTGAGATTTTGTGTTTTTGAAACCGTAAAATGACATTATGAACGATTTTTTTGGAAGTTTTAATGTGTTTTTTGAGCGATAAAATGGCGTTTTGAATTAATTTTTTTCATAATTTTGCATCTAAAAAATCAAAAATTAACTTTTTTTGAAGATTTCTCCATGTTTTTGACACTACTTAATGATTTTTTTCATAATTTTATATTCAAATTGTTAAAAATTGACGTTTTTAAAAAATTTTTCCAAGTTTTTATACAACTTGAATTGTAAAATGATATATTTAAATGATTTCTTAACTTTTTCGTGTTTCTTAACATTTAAAAATACATGATTTTTAAAAGTTTTTTTTTTTTTTTTTTAAATTTTAAGTTGTAAAATGATATTTTGAAGATTTTTTTCTAGATTTTCACATTCTCGTACATTTTTAATGACATTTTCTTCGATTTTTTTACCATTTAAAATTCAAAATGTGCTATTACCCAAAGTTTTTAATCATTTTATCAGATTTTTGTGATTTTGAAGCATCAAGCATTTTTAACAATTTTTTTTTCAACAGTTTATGTGTTTTCAAGTGTAAAATAAGATTTTTAATTGATTTTTTCACAATTTTACATCATAGAAGTCAAAAATTTACATGTTTTGACGGTTTTTTCATGCTTTTGATATTTTTTAATGATTTTTTCTCATAATTTTATGTTTAAAATGTTGATAAATTGACGTTTTTTAAGGATTTTTTTTTTCAAATATTTATGTAATTTAAGCTATGAAACGACATTTTAAAATGATTTGTTCATTTTTTCGTGTTTTTATGGTCACAAAGTGTCATTTTGAATAATTTTTTTTCAGTTTTTCGTCTTACTTCACGTTTAGAAAGGCATTTTTGAAGGATTTTTTCATCATTCTATTTCTAAAATGCAAAAAATCAACGTTTTTGAATAATTTTCTTAATTTTTCGTGTTTTTGAAGTTTTAAATTGATATTTTGTAGTGATTTTCTGTTTCACATTATTTCGAAAATGCTTCAAGTCAATATTTTTTAATAATTAATTTTATGTATTTTGAGCTGTAAAATGGCATTTTGAATGATTTTTTTCTCCAGTTTTTTGCATTTTGGAATTCATTATTATGACATTTTCATCAATTTTTTCAACTTTTTACATCCATAATGCTGAAAATAAACGTTTTTGATAATTTTTCCAGTTTTTTGTTCAAAAATGGCATTTTTAACGATTTTTCTCAAATTTATATGTGTTTTGAGCTGTAAAATGGCATTTTAAATTTTTTTTTTTTTGTAATTATACATCTTAGAAGCCAAAAATTAACGTTTTTGAAATTTTTTTCTTTTCGACATTTTTGAATGATTTTTTTCATTACATTGTATCTGAAATGCCAAACAATAATGTCGTTGACTATGTAAACTGGATCGCTTAAGCTAAAATTGTTTTTTTTTTTTTTTTTAGAATTTTTATTCTTCCGTGAACAATTTTAATCAGAGCAATATTAGTCACCTAAACCTAACATGTACTCGTATGTTGCTTTGTTCATCAAAGACGTTTAACGAGTCGATGCTGGTTGATTTTTTTTCTCCAAGTTGAAGAAGAGAAAAGGAAACTGAACTCATCATCTACGTAAATAAAATGGCTTTGAAATTAATTCAATACTGAAAACTTGTTTAGCTTTTTCATTCATCAGAGATAACATCTTACATCTTTTATGTCTGTGTTTCCGCATTTTATCCAGTTTTCCAAAATGAATACAGTAAATTTACATTTACACCAAAGTAGCTAGGTACATCCCAACACTTACCTACCTATACAGTGTCGAATCATTAAAACGTACTTAGTCGTGTAACGGTGTATAAATAAAAATAATGTGCTTACCAGCAATTCAGATAATCAAATCTAAACGTTTCGTGCGAATATGGTGCGTTGAATTCGCGATGCAACCAAAATCCGAATAATAAAAACAGCACCGGTGTACCCCATCCGAATAAGCTGTACTTGACGAACGACGGTACAATTTTATAATGCGGAGAAACGGCTATTAAATTCAAATTCGTACGGAATGTATGATACATGTTATACGTTAGGCTTAAAAGCCAGCAAAATTCAGCCAAGTGGAAGTACTGCAACGCAAACGCCAAAGATATACACAGCTCCGGATCCTGCCGAACATAATAAGTAAAAAAAATTATCAGCCGGAGTTTAATTTTAATTAGTCGATTCGTTCGAGTATCAAATTACTCGAATTGTTTTACATGTACGTGTGTTAGTGCCTTTCACTGCCTGTGGTATACGTCATCGTCAGAGTTATACGACAATGATCGTCTGTCTAGAAATTCGCCAGCGTTGCTCAACCGTGATGTAATTTTCGTTCCAAGGGGAATCTACGTGTGTACTTTTGAGAAAGATTTTTTTTCAAGGTAGCTCTCTACCTTTGTATTTTTTTTTTTTTTTGGGTACCTTTTCTTGTGTATTTGTAGTTGTACTAGTAGCATTAATGTTGCGTAGGTTGTAGATAAACATTTGTTTAAGGTGTGGGCAGCTAATCACTATATCACTTTATAATATTAAAATCAAAATGAAGCACTTTAGTTTTCAGACACTTTCGCTTGTTATACAACACGTGGTGAAACTCTGATATATACCTGATGGTGATGAATTTGGAGATTATTGGGGTATAAAAAATCTTCTAATCAACTGCTGAGTGCAATCAGTTAAATCAGAAGAATTTTAACGGCATAAGTTTCAGTTGTATTGTTATTTTTGAGTTCATTCAGGTATAGAGGAATTTTCAACCATTTGCCAATTTTAGGTCTGTTGTTATTTTATTTTTATAAATTGTTTACCACATCAGGTTTATATTATGTATCGTATTGGAATATTTTATTTCACCTCAGGTACCCGTGCCTGTTTTATTAGTAACTATCCAAAAAAATGTTGATTTTTTTAAATCTTTTTTTTTTTTTTTTTTTTTTTTTTTTTTATCTTTTAA
>FIZR01007739.1:0-12782 GCA_900060175.1 Ferrisia virgata
AAAACAATGTTTTCGGATTATCCGTGCTCTTTTTTTTGATATCCGACCTTCCCCCCCCCCCCCCCCCGATTAGATCGGATAATCGAGAGGCTACTGTACTTATTCTATATTTACCAAAGGTTTAAAACTGAAAACATAAGAACACTTTATTTTGCCATAAAACTTCGAAAACTGCATTTTTAATAATAGATAAAGAATTATAGTTTTTCAAAATTTCAGCCTATCTTCGTTCGGATACCATTATAGCTCTTATTTAATTAATTTTTGAAAGTTAAGACCATAAAAAACATCTTTTTATTATATATTTCAAAAACAAATTTATGTATCACCCCAACATTCAGAAAAATTTTTAATTCCCTCCATAAGACCTTTGCAGTTATACGTCACTGAATTGGAGTGTAGCAAATTGAATGTTGTAATTTCTCAACAGCTCAACACACATGTCGACAATAAGACGCTATTGAATTATATTCATTTTTTTTTTTCTTTGAAAATTTGTCATGTTCAAAATTTTCTTTATATACGCTTACATTTTTTGGTTTAATTGGCATAGGTGGAGATATGCTAGGTGGCATGGAGGGTCTTGGCTCTTCCAAATGTTGAGCTAGCCCCCCACCCCCCAACGCCTTCGAGAAAATGTAATAAATAAGAGTTTGTACGAGTAAAAATGGTGAAATATTGATTTTTGGGGGTCAGAAATGTTGTTAAATGCACGTTTTTGGGCATTTTACATTATTTGCTCTTTTCCAAAATACTAAACCTTTCGATACCCAGACACGACTTCTTTTTTTTTTAGAAAATGAAGGTTGATCTATCTTCGTCCATGCTAACTGTTGGGTGAAAAAAACAACTTTCAATCTCAACGTTGATATTTCAAAACAGGGATGTAGCAAAATCAAATTAATTGGCGAGGGGAGCTACTTCAAAAATGTCAACTTGGCTACATAATCTACCAACGAAATAGGTAAAAAAAAAAAGAAACTTCGATAGTGGTGTAACATCGGTGATTAACTTGATGCCAATGCCCGAACGAAACAAGAGCGCAAGCTTGAAAAAAAAACTCCGAGGATAAAAAACTGGGTATTTTCCGTTTTTAACATTTTTGACACAGTTTCTAAAAAAATACTGTTCCATAATTTATCTACAGTTGAAATTGATAAGAACCGCAGGCGGACTGAGAAACTTTTTTGGAGAGGGCTAGAATTTGAAAACAAATTGATTTTGCTACAATTATCGCCTGATAGAAATTTTTCAAACAAAAAAATATTGAAATTGTGACTCCTTTTAATTGTTAAGGTTTAGTTTCTCTCATCGAGTTGGAAAAAATGGCAATTGCCAATTTCGCAACACGCAACTTCAAATTACAAAAAATGCAACTGCAACTCAACATGGGGACCGTCTCACCCCTCCTTCTTCACATTAAGATTAATTAAGGAAAAAATCATATAAAAGTGAAAAAATACAGAAAATGATTCACATTGCATTATGAAGTTAAAAAAGTGAATAGTCATTTCCATTATAAGAAGCAAGAACATTGACTAAGTATTTTTTCAGACTAAGGAATTTAATGAAAAGTTGCTAAATACTTTTAACAACAGGTCGGCGAATTTCAACCCACCTGAACCGAATATGTACTTTGAATTTAAACCAGAGATTTTCCAATTATATCCTCCAAGAAATTTGACTCTGCAGAAATCTTTATTTTACTTTTCGTGTCAGTTAGGCCAAACCAAAACAATTCTTTTGCCATTTTCAGTGAATCTGCATGCATACTGGGGATCTGACTCTTTTTACTTATCATGTAAAACCTCCAAATAAGTCAATTTTTTTGTAGTCTTTTCAAGAACATCTTAAGTCTGAATACACCATGTGCCCCTCCCCCATGACTCTTTTTATTAGTGAATATTTCAGAGTTTGGTGTTTTCAAGAATGCTTCTAATTACATACGCAGGTTCAGATTGGTCTTAATGATGCGACTTGGTACCACACTAATCTCCGATTTTTAGCTGTAAATTAAATTGGGAAATGCAAATTGAATGAACATACATTTCAAAAGTTTTGTAAATTTCTGGTGTCTATAATGCATAAAAGTGATCTGTATCTGACACCTCCTTGACTTCGTTTTAAATTTTTTACAATTCCACCCTTGCTCCACTCTGGCAATATGTAAATTTCTGATAGCTTTATTAAAATAAAAGGTTATTTGTTTTTTTGCTCAAGAACTTAATCCGGCCAAAAAAGTCAACGTTTAAAAAAAACACTTTGGGGGTTATTGTGTGAGGTTTTTTTTCAACATAAAGTTCAATTTTTGTGTGAGGAAAAAACATTAAAATTCAATACTCAATACCCACATACAATGTTCATTTCTTTGACCCTTTTACATCCAAATTTTTAGAAAATTCTCACCCTTTCTTTGCTTGGTATATATTTTTTCAACAGTTCCAAAAAAAAGGCACCATCCCCCGTCCAATTAAATTGCATCTAAGTCATCATCTTCACAATCACCACCACCTTCTCCCAACAAATTTTCATATATAACCTCCTGACGTCACCATTGTTACATATGTTTGGTAAAATTTGAGAAACCAGTTCAGGCTTGCAATGTTCACAAAAAAGGTGACTAAATTAAAGCTTATAGAAATTTTCCTACAGAACAATTCCTTTTATTGCGAAAGTTTATCCTCAAATAACATACACGTATTCTGTAGGTCTAATTACCTATTTGTTGGATGAGGGCTATATAGAACATCAAAAAGCTTTTAATTATATTAACATGTATTACATATTATAGTTCAAATTAAAATAAAACATCTCATGATCTGATGTAAAGCTTATTAGTGCATTGTATAAAAATTTCACGCGACAAAAGTTACAAGGATCTGAGGGATATATCTCATTCCCACTTGATTGTTGTCAAATATTCAACGCCTAATTATGTTTTCGGTGTTCATATAATAATTAAGATCGTTGAAAATAGCAAGAAAAATGCGACAATTACTCAGAATTATTTCACCACTTTACATAAGTTTATCTTGATTTTTCCACTCATTATTATACTTATACGAATCCAATTAAAAATACCGTGTTGAGGTGTACCAATATAGGAGCAACGTTAGTCGACCTTTTTTCCTTTATAATTTTTCAAACGCGATTATAATTTAGGGAAAAAATAAAATTAAAAAATTATCTTACATAAAGTAACAAGTTTAGCTTGCGTTTTTCTTATCTCGGCATTGTGTGTAGAGTTTACTTGTGTTAGACTGAAACTTCATAATGACACGCATTTGATAAAATCAGGGAAATGAAAATTTGCTGCGTTGTGGAGAAAACGCTGCAATTTCAACACCGCTTATGTACCTATATCGCATAGTTCTATACTGTATACGTTGGTATTGTAATAATGCGAACTAATTAAAGTACCAAAAAATATACACGTGAGCGGAGAACATTATTATTCCATTCCAACAGCTCTGATGCCTTTAGATTTCAATAAATACTACATTACATTAGGCTTATTCAGTAATACCTATATGCATATTTCGAGCCTCTCATTTTTGTTTCAATGCAGGTTTACAAACAGTTCGTTGTACGAATAACCAATTTTTTTTCAAACATAAAGGTCCAAAGATAAGGATTCTAGAGACAATTAAAAAAAAAAAATCTTAAAATAGTACGCACAGATGAATAAAATGTACATTCTAGGCCCGAATACTGATTTGAGAAGGGTAAATATTATATAAATAGGTAAAGTTGATTGTAAGAAACTAAATGGGTGCATAATCCACGTGTATACTCGTAGGTACATTTCTTTTGGTTTGAAGGTATACTTTTCAATTTTATTGCACATTTTGTTCAGCAGAATCAAGTTATAAGAGGAAAAAAGGGCTCTCGCGATTATTGATTGAAAGCATAAAACACAATACAGTTTTCTAATGATGACGGAAATGTCATTGGAATCCACGTCGAATAATCTGAGCTAAATTACTGAATAGGTACAAGGATTTAAGTCTTTCTACCATTAATTTCACTCCCTAAGTACTGGAAAAAAAAACTGTATTTATTTTTAGTTTTTTATCCTCATCAAGCACACACACTTTAAATTTTAATCATAGCTTTATTCGAGTTTTTTTATTACCTATACCTAGGTAGCTACCCATAGACGTCGTTAGTATTGAAAATTTGCAGGGCACAAAAGGGCCATGAATTTGACTAGAAGGAATTTTCTCCAAATGATGATGCAGAACATTGTATACTTACACATTAGGATGGAGTGAAAAAAAAATACTTTAGATTTTGACCAAACTCACAGAGGTGGTTGAATTTAAGTTGAAAACTCACCATACAAAATTTTGTACCCCTAGCTCAAGGAAGGTGGAGCCATGGATTCTCAACGTAGTTTTTGGTCATTTACATCCCCTAAACATGGTGTAGGGCCCCGGTCGTAGAGTTAAAAAGAAGCGTTTGAGATTCTGCGTCTACCTAGCGCATTTTCGGTTCGATCCGAGACAACTTTTGGCCCTCTACCAGGAGATCGAAAGGTTACGCATCGCAAAAATTAAGATTTTTTATTTTTCAAAAAAATGCAATTACCTCAAATATGAGGCCAAAAATTTCTGTTAGATCAAGGAAGCGGATTTAGTTCAAAATAGTTGGATAGTTTTGCATAGCAGTTCTGCCAATCTCATTATTTCATAAAAGTTTAAAATACTTCTGTTTATCCTGGCTAAATTTCACAATTCAGTGTCTTAAAATTATTTCCCAAGTTGACAGCATTGCTATGCAAAACCATACAACTATTTCGATCTAAATCCACTTCTTAGACCCAACAGAAAATGTTGAACTCTTACTTGGGGTAATAAGCCAATTAATTGTATTTTTTTAACAAATAAAAAAAATCTCGATTTTTACGATCAGTAACTTTTTAACCATTTGTTAAAGGACCAAAAGTGGTCTCAGGTCGAGCCGAAAATACGCTGGGCAGACGCAGAATCTCAAATCGTATTTTTTTAGCTATGTGACCGGAGTCCTACACCATTTTTAGGGAGTGTAAATGACGAAAAATTACGTTTTTTTTTTCGAAAATGATCATACTTTGAGGACACATAGCTCCATCCTCCCCTCTTTGAGCTGAGGCACAAAATTTTGTAAGGTGGGTTTTCAACTCAAAATCAACCACCTCCGTGAGTTTGGTCAAAATCTGAGTGATGTTTTTTTTTAACACCATTCTAGTCTGTATACGTGTACATTATGTACCCGAATGGATCGAGGCAGAAATTTTTGAAAAAATAGCATTCTCAGGCTTCAAAAAGCGCATTATTTAAGTTTCAGTGACAAAAATTAAAGTTTTCGATTTTATTCTTGTACATGAACAGAAGAGGGTCAGGATTTTTTAAGGAAAAGTCTGCCTCCCCAGGTCACCCCTTAGCAACGCCTTCGTATCTACCTGCTACCTGCGAGCTAAGCACAGATTGCATGAAAGATTAATTATAAAGGAAATATCACCACCACCTGCATTTAATAACCACACGGGTAAAAAATAACTAGGTATATATTTTTTCCTTTGGATTTTTTTTAATATCACATTATTTATATCAGAAATTAAATTAAGAAATCAAATGTTATTCAGACATTATTAATTAAGTCATAACTTATGCGTAAATAGGGTATCTTCACTTTTTTTTTCAACGCTTGATTTTTGAATAGACTTTTATTATCTGACCAGCTGATATGATACCTGTATTCTATGTGGCACCCTGGCACTCCATATAAAAAGGTAACCAAATTGACGATTGTGCACCTTAAGAATCGAAACTAACATGTAATACATTGTTTGGTGAAAAAATGATGATAAATGTAGCAAGTTTTAGGCATTTTGAATTTAATGCGTAAATTGATGAAAATTCGTTTTTCATTAAAGCAATTGTGAAGTTTAGCGCAGGTAGTATTTCTCTGCCTAAGGATAATTTCCCAACACAACAAATATATAGGTAAACAATACCTATATTTTTTACCTTTCAGTTTTTCCTGATTGGACATTACTCTAAGGCAAAGAGACGCTACATGTTCTTAATGTTCCACAATGTCAAAGATTATATGCACAGTTATTAACTTATCCAAAATCATACTCGTTTTCGATAATCCTGTTAATCTGGAGAGGAGAATTTCAATTCTGATCTAATCTCAAAATTTCCAAAACAATACTTACGGCTATGTTATCCACGAATTGAATTGCAGATAATTATACTTATAGTCTAAGTTTTACTTTTCCATTGTTTATTCCAATACATCGAGAAAAACGAATAAAAAAACATACATGTAGACTGCAGAATATATTTGTATAGGTAAGAAATTTTGTCTGATAAAAATTTATCGTTAAGCAGATCACGCGAACAATTTTTTATCTTTTGACGACTAGCGAGTGGTAAGCAGGAATAATTCTTTATAAAAAATTCATATCGAAGTTTAGTCAGTGCTTATTAATGCAATAAGCTTAAAATACACATAAGGTACGATGTCTCAATTCAAAAACGACTAAGTACAGATGTAAGTGTACTGTACTAGTAATGAATATTCTTGGTATACTACCCGACAAAAATTATAGTGATTACCCGGTATTAATAATAGTTTGCAGCTCATTTACGTAACGTTTAAGTAAATAGAAATAAGTTTCAAACGAATAATACTGGAAGCGAATTGATTCAGCGAATTATTTTCATTTGCCAATGTTTGAATAAGCTGTGCTTGGTAGGTATACCAGCGACATACGTAAATTGTTTACTTAATATCGGCATACTTTACTCAGACGCTGGTAATGAATATCTACTGGTTAGCATTTTTTTGCGGTCTAAGGGAAAATACACTAAATAAACAGTACCTTGGTGAATACGACGAGCTTCATAGTTCATCGCATAGGTGTATTACGTCTAGCAATAGGTATAGGTAGTAGTAATATGCTATGCTGTAGATTCAACAACAACCCCCATCACTCTACCGGTGTATACGCAGGTTTACGTAGAGAAGAGGTACATAAAACTCATAATTATCAAGTTCATAACGTAGATCAAATAACACACTATAAATGTGAATTCGTTCTTAATACGAAAGAAAATACTTTTTCGGTTAGAGATGGCTAAACAGTAGTGTGACTCGACCGCAAATCTAGCCTTTTTTATGATAGAAAAACCGCCACTGTCACACTTTTCCATGTACAAATATTAGTACTTGTTTTTAAAGAAATTGTATACTTGTCATTTGTTGTTAATATTTTAACCAGTTTTACAAGATCAAGACCACAAGATACTAGCAGAAAAATTAACCATGCGAAAAAATTGCAACCAAATGCAACGTGTTAGGTATGCAACCTTTCCATACAGGTTGATCATGATCTTCATAGTTCATACCACCTACCAGAACCAGAGTAAGGAGGTAAATCAAAAAATGGTGTTCAGATATGGAAACATTTTATACTTTTATGTATCCGCAACATATGTATATGTACTAGGGTGGGCCGAATTCGCAAACGGCGGGGTCATAATAATTGCAGAATGATCTCAAAATTATGTAAAGATTCCAGCTCCCTAACTCAATTTTATGAACTTGTAAAACTCAACTAAAGTTCAGAAATTTTCAAATAATCGAAAACAAAAATTTGTGAAAAATTTTTTCCAAAAATGGAATTATCATACATATTTGAACCAAAATTAATCATTAACGAGAAGTTTCCATCGTCACCCCTCATTGTAGGGGTTCTTAAAAAAATTCTTTTTGAATTTTTTCACGAATTTCTGAAAAACTACGAGGGAATTTTTTTTTACATAGAAACGCTCCCTGTAATGGATTTAGGACATGAATTTTATACTTTTAAGCGTAATATTTCAATTTTATACCCTACAGACCATTTTTCAGAGGCACTTAAAAATTATAATTTTTTCCCATCTTCTGAAATAAATTTTTTTAAAATTGAAAAATGCATTTTTGAATAAATTTTCATGAAAAAGAACACATTTGATCTATTTTCGATTCTCAAAGGCGAATTTTCATTTTTTTTCTTCTCTTTTTTCGAGCCATTTATACTCTATTTGGGTACACTTGAGAATCCTGGGAAGAGCAAAAGAAGGAAAACAGAAGTAAGTGTACTTGGTCTATTTTATTAACAATTTGCTGAAAAAAAATTCCTAACGATGTAAAAAATTGCTTGAAAAAACACAAAAAACCCATTCTTTAAGCAACTGTGAAAATTGTCTGCGGGAATAAAATTAAAATATTGAACTGAATCATCTAAAGTCGATGCCTTATATACATTTTAGGAGGTTGTTTTGCAAAAAAAAAATTTCATAGTTTTTCAAAAAATTGTAGAAAAACGCAAAAAATGACATTTTTTAAAAACCGCTGAAAAGGGCGATAATGATGACAACTTAACACCAATAATCATTTTGAGTTCAAATGTGTATTAAGATTTCATTTTTAGAAAAAATGTTCAAAAAGATTTTTATTTAATTTTTTTGAAAAATTTTAAACTTTAAGTGAGTTTTTCATGCTTAAAAAATTGAATTAGAACGCAGAAGGTTAAATCACATCCATTTGAGGTCATTTCGCAATTACTGTGACCCCACCGTTTACAGATTTCCAAAAAAAGGAAAATTTGGCACACTTCAGTATTAGTAGGATGAACTAGGGCGTTTCAATTTTATTTTTTTAAGGGGGGGGGGGGAGGTGTTGAGAAAAAAAGTTGCGAAATGAGGTCAAATGAATGTGATAAACATTTAGGATCTCTAACATGAGCCTTACCCACCCTCAAGCTCGTGCGGAGGAGGTCATCCCACCTGGCCGAGAAAAAATTGAATTTTTACAGAAAATAGGGCCATCAAGTCCAAAAGATTGTGAAAATGACTCAAACATCTCGAAAAATGCAGTTTTTGATGGTTAAAAATATCATTTTTTCCAAAATTTTCGCCCTCGCTTTACTCGGAGATATGTATTTCTACCAAACACTTTAAATTTTAGTACTTTTATGAAGCCAAAAAAACTTTTCACATTTTTTTTTGCTTTGCCGCGGCTTTAAAATTCTGTTCAAAAATGAAAAAAATAAATTATCAAAAATTTTTTCAAAATAATGAAGTAAAAATACGAAATCTCATCATTTTTTATAACATTATGAATTAAAGTATTTTTTTTTTGCTTTTTCACTTCAAACGAAATATTCGATTTTTTTCTTTTTTAAACATGGTTTTAAAACCCTTGAAATGAAAAAAAATTTTGAAAAGTTTTTTTTGGTCTCATGTGGTGTACTATGACATGTTAGCACCAAAAAAAAAACGAAAAAAGAAAAAATTTATTTGTTCGATTTTTAATGTGAATTTTAAAATTTTGCACTAGAAGGAGATGGGTAAGTGTCAAGTTGGAGACTTAAAATTTTTACCACGTTCATTTGATGCTATTTCACAACTTTTTTTCACCACCTCTTCCAACTTTTGAAAAAACTTAAAGTTGAAACGGTATCGATATGAAGGTACAGTATACCTATATAGCTAACCTATCGATTTATAATTCGAATAAAAATTCGCATTCAAAGAAATAATTTACTTATATTATCAATGTTTTGAAACAACAGCATCAACCTTAATAACCGAAAATTAACTCAGCGTCAGTTTAACTTTTACACTTTTATTGGCAGATATGAACAGAAACGTAACCAGAAAATTACAGCAGGGAAGACCAAAAAAATTCAGTCGAAGAGGCTGAAGAGATGGTAAAAAATGAAAGAATATTACAACACCTACCAATAAAGAGGGAAGAAGTATAGATTTTTTATCCTTTTTGGTCTCTACAAACATTGAGTTTTTGTCTAATCTCCTCCCGAAGACATGCTTTTTGATGATTTAGACTAACAGCCACGAAAAAAAAAAAAAGATTCACTTGTAATTTTACTTCCATTTCAAAGGACTTCAAATTTCAATCCTGTTACTCCGAACAATTTTACCAGCAAATTTAAATGTAGACCAACCTATTCGAGTAAATGGAAAATATAATTTATTCTTAATTTTTTCAAGTATTTCAGTGGTCAGCAAAAAAGAGTGTATTCAGGTAGTCCACCATAGTTGATAATAAAATCCGTTAGAATGCAGTATTAGCATAATCTACACGTTGAAACTAATCAATGATCATATTGCTCAAGTATAGGCATGGTAGCAACGTTAGACAAGCTTCTGTGAGAACTATAGTAATAATGCTGTAGGTAATGTAACTAACCACTTATAAACTGTATACGCAATAAAGATAAAAGAAATTCAAAAAAAAAATTAGAATATTGGTGAATTTCATATACTTAATGCACATTATGAACGGGTAGACTTTTATTAATAATACAGACTCATTATTGGATACAGGTCCATTATTTATCAGATCACTGAGTGTATTAGTAAATATACATGGATGAAAGATTTTTTTTTAAATTATTTTTGGAGGCATGAATTGGTATAGGCCGATATTGCATAAAAATAAAATAATCCACTGAAGCTGTACTCAAGATATATGTCTTGATCGTACATGATAATCAACGTACATATATACGCATGCATACAGGTATGTTCGACGATTCGACGACCGAGCCATTCATCTCTGTAATGTAATTCTCGCCTTTGGCTCATTAGATAATACACACAGTTATGAAGTTTATATTCATGAACCTGAAACAGGGTGTTTAAAAAAATCTACCTCTCTTTAGAAAACATTTTTTTTTTTCAAAATCCAGTTTTATTTAGTATGCCTACGCACCTATAGCACACCCATTCCACTGTATGGAAAATACTGCGTAAAATATTGAATAATAAACCCAATCTATTAAGAATACGTGAACGTAAATAGATATATGTAGTTATGCGCAGGTAATTCGAAATATTTAATACAGGAAGGGTAGAAAGGGCCAGAGGGGGAGATGATGAACACATTTTTTGGACATCACGTCGCACACGGTGTGGTTACGAATGTATACGCACAATGTATGTATCTAGACATGCATCGATGACCTGTCGACTCGGCGAAAAAAAAAAAAAAAACTGCTCCTTATCAGCGCCGGATAATTTCATGTTTTCAAAAGTTATACCTATGCTAAACAATCGTGTACGAGGAGGTGCCTTTATGCGGTATATGTTATATGCAATAAATTCGTTATCCTCGGGAGGAATTCTGGTAAATAAATTTACGCAATCGGGATCATGATACAGTCAGCTAATTTTGTTTATTTTGCGCGACAGAATAAGAGATGAGTAAATACAAACATTCCAATCGTTTTGAAACTTAAATTAGTAAAACGTTGTTAGGTTAATACCAACACGCAGTTTAATGCTTAAACATGTTTTCTACCCTAGCGTACACTTTTTAATGCTCATTACACGATAAAATATTAAAAGTAACATAATTCAGGCGGATAAAATTATAGGTTCGTACAGTAGCAGGTGAATGGGCTGCGGTTCGCTATCTGTTATTCGCCGCTGTGTATTTTTCTACTGTATCGCTTGGCCGTTCGACAACAAAATTATCGTTACTAAACATCGCCCTGCTGTCGTTCGCCCTATACAAATAACACAATTTTCGAATTAAATAAACGTTAAAAGCTCACGCTATACGAGGTTTTCATTTTTTTTTTCGTCTTTTCGCCTCTACTGCCCTTTCCGCATTTACCTGTGTATACGTTTTTCCAAGTATTAGGATGAAAAGAGTAATTATGGTTGAAAAACTTGAAAAGCTTATAAAAACGTTAATGAAAAAAGTGTTTAATTTTCCAAAAAGTCGCAACCGAGTAAACTGTATTTCGTTTGTTTGTTTCGTAAAACGTGTAAAAATATTCATACACCCACCTTCAACGATTTTAGTTTTCTCCACTAAATGGCAGACATTTGCGCATTCTAATATTTCATGCATTTTCACAACATAAATATGTTGACGTTTATACAAAAGTTTTTTTCGTTTTGTTTTTTTTTTTTTTATTTTTTTATATTACTTAGGTATATTCAATTATTTCGTACTGCAGGAACTCTTAAAGTAGACCCCTTACATGAGATTTGATTTTATTATAGTGTGTCACGAGATAAGATAAATCTGCGTCGAAGATTCATTTTCAAAAAGTTTTAGTATAACATGAAAAAATCTGAGTACAAAAATATAGAAAAATTTTTTCGGGTATGAATTGATACTTAGAGTAACCTGTAATACTCATAGAATCGAATTCATAAGTTGATTGGTTTGTAAAATTTTTCAAAAATTGCTTTATTTACAACTCCTTTTCTAGATTCGCTATAAACCGAAAACCCGAGACTAGATTTGAGCATTAAAAATAGAGGCCTACTAAACATGTGGGGGGAAGGGAGTCTCGCCGTACCAAGTGTTCCGCAGTTGGCAAAATTGGGTGACAGTTGGTGGAGGTTGGAAAAAATAAAAATTAATGGAATGTTGGAATCAGTGACGGTTTTACTGCGAAACCTTTCTGGATTTGTGTCCACAGTGACCGATTTTTAGGAGTGAAAAGTTTTGAAATTTTTATTCCAACATTTTCTAATTTTTGCAATCATTTTACAACCCGTTATACCGAATATTTTGTAAAATTTTCACCCTCGCTTCGCTCGGGTTGTATCTTCACAGTTACCAGTGGCGTAACTAGAGGGAGGGGTATTGGGCAAAGATTCCCCGAGCGGCAAATTTTTAGAGGTGACAATTTCAGAACAGAATTCATAAAAAATAAGGTTTTCATGTTCGCCAAAAATCTCATTTGTTTGTGTAAATATAAT
>FIZR01007740.1:0-43375 GCA_900060175.1 Ferrisia virgata
ATTGAAAAAAAAATAGATACACGCTACATTCGAAAGAAAGAGAGAGAAAAAAAAATGGAAAAACGTTTCGTCGAATGGTGTAGGTAATAACGAAAATGAACACAAATCGAAAGAATTAATAACAAAAGAAACAAATTCTTCGAATATCGTTACACGAAAACGATGCTTTTCTGTGTACACCGCACTTCCACCTATTACCATATTACATCGTATCGTGGCATAGGCCAACGAACGAACCGAGCAACCATCTCGGCAAATAAATTGGTACTAAATCCGAATTAGCGATGAGGATTTTTCGCAGCCTGTATACTTTTCAAGTGCGGTCGTATTACCGGGCGCCTTATTTATTTATTTAAACGAGCCGTAGCCGAAGTACATTTTAGGGTCGCGTGTGCAGGTTTAAGCGGTTTTGTTTTTTCCTCGTATTATTTCGGCGATTCACAAAATGGGCTTAGATCAAATTACACGCAGCTTGTGAGCTCGTAGGGTGCGTTTTGCGGCGTAGATGAGGACATTAGCGATGATAAAATGCGCACAGATGATCGAAGAATGAAATCGATTCGTTAATGTACCGAAGAGTTTAATTAGTTTATAAAAGAATTTCGTTCTTTTTTGCTAAACAGGGTTAAATGATGGTGAGAAAAATGACACATTTTGATACCAAACTCGAAAATATCATAAATTTTAAATTTGTACCCTTTTCTAGAGAGATTACCTTGGTGCTTGTTTGTCGTATACGAGCATTGAATTCGACGTAAAGAGGTTGAATCACATATATATTTTAAAACATTATTCAAAAAAAAAATTTGCCTATTTCGAATTTGGCCTATCTCTTTATGGGATGAGATTTGAGTTTTTCCCCGTAAACGTCATTCGAACGATAGAAGTACTCAAATTAAAAAAAATTAGCATCGTTAAAAATCACGAAAAATATTTAACAACGGATGTAAATTGACCTATAATATGAAATAAATTGTTAGAAATTATTTAAATTTGGATAAAAATTTGGTAAAAATGAGCTAAACATGCAGAAAATTGATCAAAAATCACGAAAAAAAAAATAAATGTCGAAAAATATATGAAAATTTACCAGTAATATGAAAAAAGTCGTCAAAAATCATCAAAAATAAATGCAGAAAATTAGATCAAAAATCACGAAAGGTGTTGAAAAATGATCGAAAAATTACAAAAAATTATTAAAAATCATCGAAATTCGGGTAAAAATTTGACAAAAATAGGAAAAAATGGCGGAAAATTGATCAAAAGTTGCGATAAAAATGTTGAAAAATAAGTGAAAATTGGCCAAAAATATGTAAAAAATTGAAAAAAGTTGGTATAAAGGGCAGAAAATTAGAGAAAAAACATGAAAAAAAGGTTGAAAAATGAGTGAAAATAGACCTAAAATCGATGCAGACAGAAAATAAATAAAAAATTACCGATGTAACATTACAAAATGAGTAAAATCGTTAAAAATCATTGAAAGGTGAAAAAATTGCGTAAGAAGTGCAGAAAATGGATGAAAAATCACCAAATGATGTTCAAAATATGTTAAAAGTGACTGAGAATCTTTAAAAATTATTAAAAATTTGGTAAAAGTCTGGCAAAAATCGTGAAAAAGTGAAGAACATCGATGAAAAATCATGAAAAATTGTTGAAAAGTTTGTGAAAATTCACCAAAAATCGTAAAAATTATTGAAAAAATTGGATACGAATTTAACGAAAATGGATTACAAAAGGAAGATTTTTTCGTGATTTTTAATCAATTTTTGATGATTTTTAACGATTTTTTTTCATATTTTAGGTCAATTTCCACACATTTTGCACTATTTTATTGTGATTTTGATTGTTTTTCTGTTTTGTCAACTTATTTTTGCCCAATTTTTATCCTATTTTTAATGATTTTTACTCAATTTTTACTTTTTTTCTTCAACACTGTCATGGTGTTTGATCGTTTGATCAATTTTCTTCATTTTTTACATGTTTTTGTCGATTTTTTAACCTTTTTTCAACAATTTTCGACGATTTTCAACGATTTCTTCATATTTTAAGTCAATTTTCACTTACTTTTCAACATTATTTCGTGATTTTTGATGAATTTTCTGCTTTTTTACGCATTTTTTAATGGATTTCACTAGTTTTCTTCGTATTTTAAGTTAATTTTCTACTTTTGTGAATGTTTTACCCGATTTTCAATGATTTTTAATAATTTTTGGTCAATTTTCACTTATTTCTGTCAACTTTTCACACAACTTTCGACGGTTTTCAACAATTTTACTCATATTTTAGGTCAATTTCCAATGATTTTTCAAGTTTTTTTCCATGATTTTTTATCGGTTTTTTGCACTTTTTATTCAATTTTCGATGATTTTTCAGGATTTAGGGCTGATTTCAACTTTTTTTTCAACATTATTTGGTAATTTTTTTTCAATTTTCTGTATTTTAGCATGTTTTTATCCAGTTTTTGATGAATTTTTCGTAAGCTTAGATCAATTATCTGCATGTTTAACATTTGTGAAAGCGCTTGGAAGGGTTCTAAAGGCTATTGACGGGTTCTGAAAGCTTGTGAAGGGGTTTAAGGCTTGTAAAGGGATCTTACGGCTTTTGAAGGATTATGAAGGTTCTAAAAGGGTTCCAATGGGTGTTGAAAGCACTTTGAAGCCTCTTAAGAAGTGTTGTGAAGGGGTTTAAGGCTTGTAAAGGGATCTTAAGGCTTTTGAAGGATCATGAAGGTTCTAAAAGGGTTCCAATGGGTGTTGAAAGCACTTTGAAGCCTCTTAAGAAGTGTTGTGAAGGCTCTTTGAAGGGGTTCTGAAGACTCTCGATGAGTTTCAAGGCTGGGAAGGGGTTATTAAGATTCTTGGTAAGGTTCTGATGACAATTGAAGGATTGTTAAGGTTCTGGAAAGGGATCTGAAAGCTGTTGAAGTGTTGTGTCAGCTGTTGAAAAGGGTTGTAAAGCCACTCGAAGAGTTTCAAGGCTCGTGAGTGGTTATTAACGTTCTTGGTAAGGTTCTGAAGACTAGTGAAGGGTTGTTAAGGTTATGGGAAGGCTTCTGAAGTACCATGAAGGTTTTTGAAAGCGGTTGTAAAGGTTCTAAAAGGGTTTTGATGGGTGTTGAAAGGGTTTTGAAGCCTCTTAACAGGTATTGTAAAGGCTCTCGAAAGGTTTCAAGCTTGTGGGGAGTTATTGAGGTTCTTGGTAGGGGTCTGAAGACTAGTGAATGGTTGTTAAGATTCTTAAAAGGGTTCTGAAGGTTATCGACTGTTGAAAAGGCTTCGGAAGGTGCTTAAAAGGGTTCTGATGGCCTAGTTTTCAACATTTTTTTCGTATTTTTTGATCAATTTTATGCCTTTTTTTTTACAAACTTGTGTCAATTTTTTACACAATTTTCGATGATTTTTTTTTTAATCCTAGGTCAACGGTCAATAAAATGAAAGCCAGTCTCAAAGTCTACTCCTTTCGAGCTTTACATTTATTGAGAATGGAGAAGTAGTAGTGGGTACTTACATCAAATTTCAATCACGAAGATTAGCTTATGCATACTTTTAAAAAGAGCAATGGAATTCTCAAGGTTCTAATGGTTAAATTCTTTTTTTTTTTTAGTCACTACAGATAAAAATTTTTGAAAAATAAATATTCCATGCTCCCGGTGAGGTTTTTCGATGTGATCGCGTACGTATATTTATTTAAAGGCCAATCTACTATCGAATTAAATTCATGCAGCAAATTTAAGCCATTTGATCCCATCCCTCTTCCCATAGGTATTCTAATCATAGCCATAACCAATACAACAGCTTTATCGGGCAAATTCGACTACAGGTGTTTTCATTCGAATTTGAAAATTTCAATTATCATCAATACAGTAACATTTGACAGATTGGTTTTCGTCATTGTACACATTTTAAAATAGCCCAGTGCACAATATCCGATGGGTTTGTGACACGTGTAAATAAAGACGCGTATCTCTCTCGACTCGCTAGATATTTATATTCGTAATTATGGAGATAATCGTCTCGCAATTGCAGCCTTATTCGACCTTTTCGATTAATTCGTTCGGCTGAAAGGTACGTTAGCTCATTCGTTTATATCGCCAGACTACAAATACTAGTATCACAGATATTTACGTTACCTCTAGCTATGTTAATTCGTCGCCATTCGAATTAATACGAGGCAAAATTATCACGTTTCGTCTAGTCGCGTGGTGTCGGTCGTTGAAAGTCGTATGAAAAACGTGCACATGTAAAATAAATTAAACGTTCGTAATTTATTCGTTTGGATTTTCTCGCTGAATAGAAGTGGAGTAGGGAAGGGAAGGGGATGCCATATCGAAGTACTACATATGTGTAAGCTGTATAGATATATATATATATGTGTGTAGGTATTTATCGAGTTCAGAAAAGCCTGATCGGATTAAATTGGAAGACGGATAATTACGTTGATGTTCGTTGGTGTCGTCAAATCGAAAGCATACTCTTGGCGAGGGAGTGTGGGCCATACGTAGATGAATTCCATACACGTACCACATAAGTTATACTACGTATTTATTTACCTTTTATCGAAAACGTTCTTTTATTCAACAAGTACCTACTCTCAGGGTAAGGGTAAAGTGGAGAAAATCAGTCTGCTGAGAGGTGTTATCGCGTATACAGTCAGGCACACGTGTAAACTTGTACTGTACAAATACGTACGTACTCGTAAATTCGACGATAAGTCCGATCGAATATAGACATTTATCGCAAATAGGTAACTTTTTTCACTATACCTACCCAGATACATTGACATACTAGCTATATAAAAATGAGCCAAACGGTAGCAAGAGGCAGCGAAAAAAGAGCGAGCATGGCCAAGAAGAGATACATTTATGTGTATACATAATGGCTGGTGCTGCTGGTGAAAAAAGATAGGAAATTGTATTAAAAACGTATAGGTCGTTCGTTTTGTGTACACAGCAGGCTCGAGGCGATTTGAAATTCTATATTGAGAATTTTTTTTTCGCCATATAATAAAGACTGTTTAGGTAAGGTATACGATGTACCTACGATATTGAATGGAACGTAAACGATGATCTATTTGTGTGCCATTTTCAAAATAAGTAGGTAGCTATATATTGAGGAGCTACGACGTTTTTTTTTTCAAGAAGAGATTTTTATTGAACCCCCGTCCCCTCCATCTAGCATTTCAAAAGGATTGTTTGAAAATACGTGTGCGCTAGATAGAAAATATACATGTAAGATTATTGCCTAGTTTATAGAGTTAAAGAAGCAAAAAGAGATATTTTATATATATTTTTTTACGCTGTACTTTAATCCAGTTCGATGCGAATGTATCCACCTTGACATATAATATGGAATAATTTCTCAGATTTGAATAAAATTCATCAATATGGATAGTTTTTTTTTTTTCAAAATTTTAGGACACCGTGTATAATTGTATATTTTTAATCGTGGTTAGTTTTAAAAATATTGATATTGAGTTCGTATCAAGATGAAATTATTTGTAGCCATAGTTAAAATCAACGACAGAAATAATTTTTGGACACCCTGTACTGGGAAATTTTTTTGTAACAAGGTGAAATTATTTTTAGACATAGTTAAAATCAACGACAGAAATAATTTTTGGACACCCTGTACTGTGAAATTTTGTTTGTAACAAGGTGAAATTATTTTTTGCCATAGTTAAAATTAACAACAAAATAATTTTTGGACACCCTGTATGTGGATTAAATTTTATTACCAGTTATTGATAAGCACTTTAAAAAAATGAATGATTTTTGTATGTTATGTGATTGCATACAATTTTTAAGAGCACCCTGTACGCAAAATTGCGCATTTTTTCATCACCCTGTAAATTTTCAAAAAATGGTCCTAGCAATGCGTTCCTTATTGAGGCTGATTTTCCTAGACACATTTAGGACAACTTCTAATAAACCTACACATACTAAATTTCAGCTTGCCAGCTAAATTAGGAGGGGAGATATGAAAGGGATTTAAACTCAAAAAATAAGGAAAACCGACCAAAAAACCACTTTTTCGAAGCTGTGAAGTTGCGCAAAGGGGCTGAATAGTTGAAACCCCCAAAAGGCACTTTTATAACTGGTACTAAATCTGCATGCTAAATTTCAACCTTCTACCTAAATTAGGAGGGGAGATAAGAGAAGCATAAACTCAAAAAATTAGAAAAACTTACCAAAAATCCTTTTTTTAGGAGTTGTGAGGTTGTGCAAAAGGGCTGAAAAGTTGAAACATCCAAACGGCATATTTATAACTTTTATTAAATCTGTATACAAAATGTCAACTTCCTTGCTGTGGTACATCCTTAAAAAATAAGGAAACCCGCCCAAAACCGTTTTTTTTTGAGGGTGGGAGGGGAGTGCAATGAGTCTGAAAAGTCTAATCTACCAAAAAGCACATCTACGCCTTTCATTAAGTCTACATAATAAATTTTAATTTTCTAGCTTCACTGGAGAGAAGGACCGAGGAAGGGGAGGGGGAATTTCGTTTCGTGTCAAAAAAATCACATCTTCCCCCCTAATTAACGTAGAAGACCGATTTTTAGACACATGATTCAACTTTTTAGGGTCTATTGATTGGCTCAAAAAGGAAAATTTTTTGCGATTTCAGCTCCTCAGCACCTTTTCTCCTAAATTTTGGCACAGCTGAATGCCAAGCCAAAGTCATCCCCACTTAAAAATATCAAATCCACCGTCAATTCAAGCCTACTGCTCAAATTTAACCGATTTTGGTCAGTATGAGCAAATGATTCTAGTCTTCGGCGAAGAAAAAAGTAAAAAAATAAGAAATAAATATCAGACAACCAAAAATGGTTTCGATGGTCTTTTACAACCCTAAAATGGATTTCATTGATAATACAATGTGAATGAAAAATCAGGTCAACAACATTTTCAAACTGTGTAAAAGGGCAAAAATTTTCATTTTTACTTTTAATATTAGTGATGTGTATAAACTTTTTGAGCACCTTATAGTTTTTGATTATAATTTATTGATCATACTGAATCGCAGAATTTTTTTTGGCATCTAATAAGAAAAATGTGATAATTTTACATCAAAAAAATCTCATCGCATTGAATTTTTTGAACACCCTATGATTACATTTTCACTCTTTTTTTGACTAATCAATGTTTCAAATTTCTTTTTTGATTAATCTGTGAAGTAAAATTTTATTTAAATGGAATTTCAAACATTTTTTTTTAGTATGAGGTGCATGAACTGCTTTAAGCCTAATGAAACCTTTTTCAACACCCTACCCTGCACCACTACTTTACTGATAAATCATGTTCAATGGCGTTTAATAAGCGTTCTCTTATGATAGAACCGCTCATTTTGATGGTTTAAACAAGTGTTTGGATTTACTAAACAGCCAGTATTTTGTTAATAATATTTGTAATTTTCACATTTTTTCTTTTTTAAAAATAAAAAAAATATATATAAATTTTTCAAACACCCTGTGAGACCTTTCTTCAATAAAAATGAATTTTTGCAACATTCCGTCGGCCCAGTTATATCAAAAATGCATTTTAAGAACACTCTATTCCTTTTAAAGAATTCAATTATAATTTTTTGATCATCCTATCGACATTTTTTTTTCAACCACCTTGTATATTTTCTTGTTTTATCCAGGTTACACGCATTTAAGCGAACTGATTCTCACAGTACGAGTTCACCTGCTCAAATTAAGAAAATTATCGCGTTCCACTATTTTATTTTGCACAAATGATTAAAATTTTTTTCAAATTTTCATCGTTATATAAGGTGTCCCAAAATTCAAACTTTAAATTCTAAAAAATAATTATGAAAAAACGCAGTTAAAAACGAGTGATGAAATTTGTTGATCAAGTCAAACGTTATATGAAATAAAAGGGCGCAATAAATTCAAATCTGACCTTCCGCTCCCCCCTCCCCATCACATCTCAGGCGCCTTTGCCCATAAAACTTCAATTATTTTTGCAATAAGGTTAAAAAGACAAACAGAACTGGTATTTTCATTTCTAATCACTTTGAGGCTTTAATTTTTAGATATTTTAGGTATCACATCGTCACATTTAAATACTACAATACTACCGACCCTCTATTCAAGGTCATTCGCATTCTTCGTTGAACAACAGGGTGTCCAAAAAAGGAACACTATTAAAATTACGAAGTCGAATTTATGTTTAGCCCAAATACAAAATCAATAAAATGAATTACGTAGATTCACTGATCGAAAAATAGCATTTATAAAAATATTATAACTGTTACCTATATTTATCATACAAGGTGTCTCAAAAAAAAAAAAAAAAAAAAAAAAAAAAAACACATATCGAATAATTTTTAAAACTAATCCTTGATACACTCTCGAAAATCACACATGGCTTTTACTTAAAGTCAATCCCAATCTTCACCACAACTTCCGAACGCTCTAATCCATCCATTCAAGAGATCCTAAAACCTGCACAGAGCACACACGCGCTTTACTGAAATCTCAAAAATACGGCCACTGCTTACAATCCTTCTTTTTTTTTCGTACGTTGAAAAAAAATCCCACCTATTGCTATCGCGATACAAAAAGGTCGACTCGTTTTCGTATGATAAATAGAATCCACTCTGCGTTGGTATCTCTTGTTTACGATACACCTATGGAATTTTTGCTAAGTTCTGTGAAATTGATATAGGGTAAAATAAATGGCCTAATGTTTTTCTACGCATCTATTCCACTTCTCTATACAGAGAAAAGCTCGAGCTATAAATATTTCTATCAAACTGCCGAACACAAAACGTAGGCATTCAGACCCTGTGACCATCTCCGCGTTTTTTTTTTCGTTTTTTTTTTTTTTTTTACACATAACTTTTCAGCTGGTAAAATACTTCCTGATAATTTGCCCACGAACTATATAGGTACATACTTCACATATCGAGAATAGTAGGAAAAAGTTCAAGATTGCTTCGATGTCAAAATATACGTGTACCTATCGATATATTATATACTAGATACGTTTACGTATTACCTTACAAGATGCATGCATCTTTAGGTATACATTGACCAAAAGCGAAAGGGTTAGGCAAACGATACCTGTCCTTCCCACACCATGCTTAATATTTTTTCACTTAACAACGAGCTTAACAAGCTGTCGACCTTTATAAATTATTTCCTTTGGCAGATGTTTGCATGTATACGTAGGTGTAGGTGGTGAGTATGTTGTGTACGAGCCCATATACAATTTTTGTTTTATTTATTTATTTTTTGTTTAGCTCGAAAATATACGTATATATTTTTTTTGCCGATACGATATATTTTTATTTTTATCGACCTTCGACGTTTCCCTAGAAAAAGTCTTTTCATAATAAAGCTACCTCGCACTACCTTTCTTCAGTTTTCGATACTTCGGAAAATATCCGGTCCAGCCTACGCAAAGAAAAAACCTAGCTCGTAAATGAGAAGAAAAAGAAGGAGAAGAAAGACGACGATCAAAACTCTACGATACGTTTGTGTCAACGGCTTCAGGGGTAATATTATTGCAGGTACATATAATCGCTCTATTATCAATCTTTCCATTTTTTTTCCATCGTCTAGTTTTCTTTTACTTTCGTCGAAGTTCATTTTTATCCTTTGTCTTTCTTCTTTCTTTCTTTGTGTTACGTACGTTGTACGTATTCATGTTTACATAGTAGTAGTATATCGAAAGTCAATAACCGAAAACTAGAAATATGTGTACTCAAGTACCACCCACCTCCCTCACCCCCCAGCGTTTTGCTACTATCGACCCTCAGTCCCTGAGACATATTTCATTTGCACACCAGCCACGTCGAAACGTTCTTCTTTCACTCTAACATACGAGAACGTACTGCACACGTCAAGTGGTGCCAATAAGATTTGAAAAATTACCGAATCGCGTGTATCGAGCATTTTTCCCCCATCTCAAGTACCATCTCCCGTGTCTACAGTTCTGCTTATTTACGCCGGCAAAATCCGAAGTACACGAGTACTAATTTTTAAACGACTACGAAAAAAAAAAAAAAATGAACAAGGGCATGTCATTAACGTGTAACTTTTTGAGCTGATAGTTAAATCCAATCTCACAGGGTGCTCTCTCAAGCGCTTCTTTCTACTCCATGTTGGACTATTTCAAAAGCAACTTGTACTCACGATTCAATTACAATTCTAATAAGATGGGAAAACTTACAAATTACTGTAAAAAAAAATATCCTAAAATTTGTCTTCGTAAAGACGAATTACGTATTAAACATATCACTCACCGTATCCTTGGTTTTATCCAATCGTCGTCCATCCTTCCACCAGGTCACCTGAGCTGGTGGTCTCGATCCGGATGACTGGCATATTAGTTCGTACTTTCGACTCGCCGTGAATGGCTGATTCGATTCGATGATCCGTACATCCAAAGGGCCGACTGTAAAGCAAAATTGAAAGATTACGAATCGCGTGAAAAGAATTACAACAATTTTACAGCTCAATTATTTCAGAATTTTGAAATTGGATAATATTTTGCGCATGGTGACATGGACGTTGGAAAACTTGAAATATGCCTTGCACCGGTTTATCAGCGAAATATCGATACCATTGGGTACTTTTTCCGTGTTCTATTGGACGTTATGATTTTGCGATATTTCTTCTCAAAAATTGAAGAAATTTTTATCGAATTAGGTTCAATTTAGGTATATGTTCTAAATGTCAAAAAATTCAGTCTGTATTGAAAGATATGCTCAGTGAATTATTGAAAAAACTGTGACGAAGTACACAAGACATTATGGTAAAACACACGAATCATTATTTTAAATCACATAATGATTGTCATAAATTACAGAGCAATTACCGCAAATTACAGGAAAATTACCGTGAATTACATAGAAATTACCATAGGTTACAGAATGATTACTGTAAATTACGCAGTGATTACAGTAAATTACGTCGTAGTTTCCGTGAATTACGCCGTAATTATAGTAAATTACACCACAATCACCGTAAATTACACCGTAACCTCTGAAAATTACACAGTGATTACAGTAAATTACACCATAATTACAGTAAATTACACCGTAATTACAGGAATTACATCGTAATTTCAAGAAATTATGTGACAATTACCGTAAGTTACAGCGTAATTACCATAACTAGCAGCGTAATTACCGTAAATTACAGAGTATTTAACGTAAATCGCATGGGTAGTTTTCATAAATTATTGAGAAATTACCGTAAATTATAGAATAATCACCATAAGTTGCAGAATGATTACCGTAAGTTATAGAATGCTGGGATATTACAAAGCACTTATGGTAAATTACAAAGTAATTATGGTAAACCAAAACGTAATTACTGGAAATTACAAAGTAATTACCGCAAATTTGTAAATTACCCAATGATTAGTGTAAATTACGCAATTATTGGCGTACGTTACACGAGTTATTACCGCAAATTGCACATTAGTAGTAATTGCAATAAGATACACGAGTAATTATGGTAATTTATGCGAGTAACTACGAGTCTTTGCTGTAAATTATAGAAGTAATCGCAATGAATTTCGCGAGTGATGCCCGTAATTTACGCAAACAATTACCGTAAAATATGGTATTAACACGACTATCAACCTATCACGAACCAATGGAAGCGAGGAAGGTAGGTGGGATGGGGAAAGGGAGATCGGGGAGTAAATTTCAACACTGATAATGTTTGCAGGTGATCTATCAAAAATAAATGGTCATTTCGCCTTGCAATTTTGGCTCAGGTACTAAAATGACTGTAATTCTCTATTGAACGTGCAGGGAGAAGGGGGAGGGGATGTGAGGGGAAGTTGACAATATTTTCGAGTGGGTTGTTAAAATATAGGTTATTTGGCTCCGTGATTCCGATTCTGGTACGAATATGACTGTAAACCCAGACTTTAAAGGGGGAAGCAGGGTAAATTTCAAATTCTACAATATTCTTGAATGTGATATCGAAATATCGATTATTTGATCATGTGATTCCGACTCCGGTAATAATATGAGTGTGAGCCCACTAGGCACCTTGATTGGAAAGGGAGGGTATTTTCTCGAGTGGGGTATCGAAATATAAGTCCCTCGACCGTATTATTTTAATTCTGGTCGACTGCAATAACCCATTACAGAATTAGTGGGGGGAGGGGAGGGGGGGTTCAAAATTCAAAATTGGCAACAATTTTGAGTATTGTTTCAAATGTAACATTTTGAGGACAAAAAACTTGCTCAAGTCGAGGTTTTGAAAGGTGGTGGACCTTGTAGTGGGTAACTTTTGATGCGTTTTTGGTAGTATACAAAATTTGCCTAATTTGATTATTTGAAGGGGCTTATAAAATTAAAAAAAAAATGTTACCATTTCAATTATAAGGATAGATAAAATATGTACATGATAAAATTTGTAGGAAAAATTTTTGTCTGCAAGGTCTATTACTTGAATTGATCAATGGATCGAAATTTTGAAATTGTTCATTCGTTATATTTTTAGATACGTATACATCGCTACCTATGGGGAAAGACTTATTTTTCTTTATTAAAATTTCCACTTTGTTTTTGAGCTCATCGTTTTCCATTTTTATTGTATAGAATTAAAATTTTTCTAAATATTCTCAAACTGTTACCTTCATTTTTTTCAATTCTGTAACGTTGAATTTTTCCATACAATCCTGATTTGCTGTGACCATTTTGGCACTGATTTTTACAGGTATCTAGTTATTCTGCATATGTTTTACTTATATCGAGTATAATTAACACCTGTTCAACGATAGATTCTTACGACAACAATTATCTCGATTCACAACTAGTTTTAATCATATACACGAATTTCGAACGCAGCAACTTACGTACGTTTGATAACTGATAAGCGGTAGGTACTACGTTGTACGAATATTGAAGAATACACAGACTGACTGCAATTTTACCGAAGCATTCATCTGATTATTTTTATCGTCTTTTCAAAATATAGAGTACGTATTTACTCTTATAATAGGTAGCTTTTTACCAACTATAGAAACCTACAATACATACTACGTCCTCTTAGGCATCATCTAAAGGGAATGGAAATGATAACGAACTTGAACTCGATAGTCGAGAGTTATATTCTTAATATGTACTTACCACTCGTTCGCAAAGTTCGGAAAAAAAAAAGGACGCAACTCCGAATTGATAATTTGCACAGATAGACCGATCGAATGAGCAAGAGCGAGAACCTCTATCTTCAAACTCGAACCCATATCTGTTCAAATGTACGTAGTACCATCGTACTCGTATCTATACTTCAAATCGCATAATGTACATAGGATACGTATACCACAAATTTTATTCGAATACACACACACACACACACACACATACATACGAAATCACATGTATCTATTTATCGTGTACGAAAAGTCTGCTGCTTTCTTTCTTTCCTTCTTTTTCGTATACATTTGTACATTGGCGGATACGAAATGAAAAAAAAAAAGGCAGTATGCCAGAGAGAGAGAGAGAGAGATAGCAGAAGTGAGCCGTCCATACGAATCCATACAGAAACATATAGTTATAGGTACAGGGAAAGAGTGAGGCGTGCAAAGAATGAAATAAACCAAAGGAGTAATAGAGAAAGAAAGCACATGATCCTTATCGCCCATAGCTCAAGTCAAGATACATATAGAAAAGTTTTCGCTACAGTAAGACGCCTGTGTAAACAAGAATTTTCGCATTCGGCTGCTTCATTACCATTCAAAAAGGGTCTTCCAAATGGAAATTTAAGTACTTGGCCCATGAAGTGAAAAACACCGAGAATGCGTCATCACGCGCCTCTATGAACCGAACGACGAAAGACGACTTCGCTTCCAATGGTATAAGCTTCACATTCGCGTATAATTTTTTAAAAATAGTAGTTTTCGTTACGCTGCCGATGCCGATGAATTTTTCCCTTTTCTTCTTTGTAACCGAGTTTTGACTTTTTTTCAACTGTTTTTTTTTTTTTTCTTTTTTGTTAATATTATTTGAAAAAATATTTCTTATTTTAATGAGATGTTCTATGCTTCAATTTTTACAAATGCTTTTTATTTTAATTCATTCATTCGTTTTCTCGTTCGCTCACTCGTTCGAGTTTTTTATTCGTATTTTTTGAATTCTGGAAAAAAAAAATCGTACCGAACCAGAATAGTATTAAAATTTTTAACACATTTAAGCAAGGATTCAAGAGTTATGGATTTTCCCTTAAATCTGGTGGTTTTTGACATGTCTGAAAAATTTTCACGGGTTTTCTGTGAATTTTTACACATTTGGGCGTTTTCTATAGTTTTTAAGGATTTTTTGGGGGAAAAATCACAGCTTTCGGTAAATTTTCGTTCAACGCAACGTTACTTTAAACTTAAAAAAATCATTTGTCGGATCTGATGAACATTTGAAGGTATTAACGATTCGGATCTCTTTTTTATTGCCTGATCCCTGAGCTATCAACCATCAAGCGTAATGACAGGGTACCTGATACATTGTGTAGGCTATGCCTACGTAAAGAAGTTAGACATCATAATCATTAAAAACTTCTTACAGTTAAATTACCGAGTAATTACCAGTAAATTATTGAGTAAATTCAGATAAATTACCCAGTGATTACCAAATTATCACTAAATTATCAAATAATTACAGGTAAATTACCAAGTAATTGCAGATAAATCAACAAGTAATTACTGGTAAATTTCCAAGTAAATGCAGGTAAATTACCAAATAAAAACAGGTAAATTACCAAGTAAATACAGGTAATTTACCAAGTAATTACAAGTCAATTTCCAAGTATTTACATGTAAATTACTTGGTAATTACCTGTAAATTATCAAATAATTACAGGTAAGTTACCAAGTAATTACAAATGGATTAAAAAGCCATTACCAGTGAATTTTCGAGTAAATACAGGTAAATTATCGAGTAATTGCAGGTAAATTGTCAAGTAATTACCGGTAAATTATAAAGTAATTACAGGTAAATTATCAAATAATTACTGGTAAATTACCAAGCTACTACGAGTTGATTCCAAAATTAATTGCCATTTTTATCGTGAATTATATTAGAAATAAAACAGGTTCTTCCTAAAAAAAATTTCAGTGACATTCCGGGGAATTTTTCAAAATTATACAGGCAGTTCTGTATCTAACGTAAGTACAATTTTCGCAAATACAAAATTACGCAAATTTCAAGATATAGTTGCAGGAATACCTGGATTTTTATTTTGAATCCGAGGAGTTTGATTTATGTCCGCAACGTACCTACAGCGAATCTCGAACGAATTCGAAGCTCGTTAATGAGAGGAAAATGGGAAATTATCTCGGAATAAAATTTACGCGTATCAAGTTCGCGAATTTATCGTAAAAAAAGAAAAATGTATTCGGCGGTCGTTGTCGTCGTCACAGTCGCGGTGTGAACGACACGATAAATAAAATTCAAGCTTAATTAGTTGATTTCCATTAATCATGGTTTTAAACGTGAACGCGGCTGCAAAAAAGGATAATAATAAATGTGAGAGAAGGCGATAATCTCATCAATTAAAGGGTGAAAAAAAAAATGACAAAGATGTAGGTCAATGACCACTCACAATTGGCGAAAATCAAAGGTAGAGGGGGGGAAGGGCTAATGAGCTATTTTAGGTAATTTTTCATTCGGTATGAAAAAAAATGAAATTAAAAAATTGGTTTGAGAAGGTGAGAGTGAATGGAAAATGCACAAAATACATAGGTAATTATTGTACCAGCATTTTCAGCTCACTAATTTCTACTTTTATTCGATTCAACGAATTGAAAATTTTTTCACACGGCTTTATATCGATTGAAATTGCTACAATTTGATCATCAAACTAGGTTCAAGCAGGTTGAAATAAACAACAAAAGGGAATCACCTTGGCTGAAAATTCGAAGAAACACAGAAAATTCATGATGCAGAAGGAGACGTACAATTTTCAGAACATTTTAATTTTCAAACAAAGCGATGAAAAATCCAAAGTGTACAAATGTATAACGTTATGCAAAGAACAACTCCCTGAAGCAAGTAGGAAAAACGATGGAAATTTTTTCAAAATTTTCAATTTGTGAATTCTCAAAAAATTTTAGTGGATTTCAAAAATGTTCTGAAAGTGCTTTTTGAAAGCTTCCACTTTTCAACCCCTACAAATCTCAGTGAAATCACAAAAAAGTACCTAACACCTCCTCTTACTATAAACTAAAGAGTGAAAAATTGTATATGAAGGCTCCGGATAAGTTTTTCTTACAAGTTTTGACTCGTCAATCGCTCTGCTTCCTTGCCTCCTCCCCTCCTCCATTTGAATAAAAAATTCAAGATAGAAAAATGGAAGTGTAAAGAATCAAAATCTTCAAAAAAATTTCAAAAATCGTCGAAATTTACAAATAATCCAAATAGACCCATTTATACAAGGCGTTTCGCTTCAATAGAACTTCCTACATGCCACAAATGGAGCAACTCAAGTTGAGCATATGTATAATGTTTTGCCTATCCTAATCATGACAGGGGTAAAGATGCACAAATCTGAAAATCTTGGGCTTGATTTTTTACATCATATTGTCCACAAGAGCAAGGCTATTACAGTCGACCTATGACGGATGAGGGGAGGAAATATCAATAAAATTGGTCTTCAGGTCCTAAAAGACCATTACGACCATTTTTGGCCATGCCAGACGTTTATTTTCATTTTTATTTCATTTGATTTTTACCCACAAAATTAAAAATCATTTGCTCAGCTTAATACAGACAAAAATCGATAAAATTTGGGAAACTGGCTTCCACTGACGGGGAATTCAATATTCTAGAGTAAGGATAACCTCGGGTCAAAATTCAACTGTGTCCAAATTTGGGGGAGGAGGTGCTGAGGAGCTAAAATTGCAAAAATTCGTCCTCTTTGAGCCAATCGATAGATAATCTAAAGTTGTATAACATATCCAAAAATCAGCCTCCTAAGCCAATTAGGAAGGGAGATATGAAGATAATTCTCCCATTTCTGACCTTGAAAAAGCACTGTTCTTCCCCTATCTTCCCTCCAAATTAAGCTAGGAATTTGGAATTTGATATGTTGATTTGATATAGGGCATAGATATGCTTTTTGGGAGTTTCAACTTTTCGGCCTCATTACAGCTCCTCACAGCCCCAAAAATATAGGTTTTTTGAGCGAGTTTTTCGATTTTTCAACTTTATTCATCTCACATTCTTCTCCAAATTGGACAAGAAGATTGAAATTTGGCACGTAGATTGTGTAAGAGTGGTCCTAAGTATGCTTTTTAGAAGGCGTTCTATGTTTTCACTTCCATATTAATCTCCACCTCTACCACTCGTTGTTTTTCTTAATTCTATCAATGGGGAAATTCACCTAACTCAAATATTTTACCAAAATCAGGCTCAAAAAGCAACATGTTGCAATCCTTTTTTTTCAATTGCAGCTGAACAAATACCCGATCTCACAACGAAGAAATTTTCTCCACTTATCGAACGACAAAATTCCAACACCCACATCGAAAAATTTATTTGAAAACAAATAAAAAGGTACGGTACATAAGAAATGTATATATATGTACTTCTTTGACTTTCAAACAGGTATAGACGTAGCTTACATTTGTTTGTACATAAGTAAGCACGAGTCATTGATGTGGAAAAAATATTCGAGACAATTTTCTCGCTGAGCTAAGCGTGTTTTGTTTTGTAGTTGATCTGTCAAGGTCTCAGCAAGGTAGATATTTGTGTAAGATGTGCTTTTATTTATTTCAACGAAATTTTTCAAATATTTTCGTGAATAAAAGTTCTGCGATAGCTTTTCATCCAACAACGCCTTCGTATTTATTTTTATCAGAAATGTACCTTAGTATTGTCCCACCCACTTGAGACCTCATTTTCTCTCATTCAAATACCAAGAAAAAAAAATTTATTTTATTTTATTTTTTTATAACTTAAATATTGGGTAAGAAAGAATACTAAAGATTTAGATAATCATCTAATCGCATAAAACTTGGTACAGGTTTTGAGAAAAGTTTACATCGGATAAACATTTACGAAAGGGTACTCCCAGATAAAAAGCTTGCATAGAATTTTCTAGAATAATTTGTAACCAGCATCAGTACAGTTGAGAAAAACTGCAAGAATTTTAGCTGCTTTTCACCTTCAATCCTTCTTCATCGACGTATAGGTAAATGGCTATTGAAAATAGGGCCAATGAGCAGGGCAAACTGAAAATTTTCATAATACTCGTATGGTTTGGGGCCCAAGAATCTAGACACAAAAAAGACGAGACACGACAGACGTGACGCCAGGTAAACATATTTCGTACTGAGAATTCTCCAACAGATGGATTTTTATTGAAGAAAGAAGTACCCCCCTCCCACTACCACAACATACGAGATACATTATAAGAGCACAGATGAGCCTATAAGTTAAGGGTTTATGAATGCTATAACCTCCCTATCCTCTTGCCTTTTTCTTTTGCCCAAATATAATCGAATTTATACAGTACAAGCAAAGCTTAACCTTCAACGATAAGCACAGCCAGGCTAAGCGTGTAAAATGAAAAAAAAAATAGAGATAATATTTTGGAATTCGTATTGTTATTAGATTATTATTTTCAAAAGGAAGAAGATATTTGTAGAATGGAAATTTTGTACCATCGAGTACATATATCAGATGGGTAGGTACCTGCGTATATACCTAGACAACGTACCGGGTAAAAGCTATAGGTAGGTAGTCTGACTGCAAAAGAATGTCTTTGTAACGAAAGAGCTGACGATTAGTAAAACATTTTTCTGCGTAAATAATCAGTATATATATTGCGGTGTAGATACCTTTTGTGAAGATTACAAGAGCTTCAGTCAAAGAGGGAAGAGGTACACACACACAGTCGAACGTGTGTTGAGAATAGTTTAATATAGAGAAAAAGAGGCGCAGGAGGAGGAGGAAGGTATTTGCCATCGTGAAAAACGATAGAAAAAGAACGCATTTGCAAACATTTTCGACGGAAATTACCCCGTCAACTTATACCCAGTCACCGGCTGCCCTCACTGGGCGCATATTTTGCACACAATACTACAAACGTGACAGAGGAGCCTCGTTCTCGCCGCGTCGAGCGGTCAACCAATAAACGAAGCTCGCTTTACCTTGAAAGAACGAAATTTATACGTTTTCGTTTCCAGTTTACCGACACTATGGGTCCCCTTCTTGCTGAGGTACATTTTCACCTCAATACTACAAAGCCAGCGAAGGTACATGTACGATTGGAAGGGGAAAGGGTGTTTTTGGTATGTATACACCATACAGTAAACCAGTATGCAAATGCTAAAGGGATATTGTACTTTAAGTATCGAGAGGGCTTTCACATAATGAATTTAAATCGTAGGTACTTCAAATTGTTTTCATTAGTTTACAAAACGAGCGAATATCACAAGGGTTATTCGCAAACAAACTATTCCTACTTCACTTTTATAAAATTATAATATGTATTTTTCATTTGTACGATGAGAGCGGACCAAGTGCTTCGGATGTCCCTAAATTGCTTCTGAATTACAATCTAGACTGTTGTCTGCGTTTGAAAAAAAAAAAAAAGAACACGTGTACGAAAAATTTATCAATGGGAAGGGGAAGGGGTGATTAAAAAATTAATTATTACAGCTGTAAATGATGCAACATAAAAAATTCGCAAGGTAACATCAATAAAATCTGAAGGCTATAACTTTCGAAATAAAATTTCCTATCAATAATTTCAGTTGATCATTCAAGAATCGCGATAATATTCCATTGCGGTCATGATAAGGCTCGAGTGTAATTGGGACCAATTACTCGCTTAGTTCCTGAAAACTACCAATATATTTACGGTAATTGGCAGTGATTTACTGCAGAAGTTGAGGTAAATTACCAGTGTAATTACCGTAAATTATTGAAACGATTTAGGTAATCAGTTGACGCATTCACAGTGAATTACTGACACGATTACGACAAATTATCAATTTAATTACAGGTAAATACAGGTAATTACCAATTGAATTACAAGTAATTACCAATGAAATTACAAGTAATTACCAATGAAATTACAAGTAATTACCAATTGAATTACAAGTAATTACCAATTGAATTACAAGTAGTTACCAAAAGAATTACAGGTAATTACCAATGGAATTACAAGTAATTACCAACGGAATTACAAGTAAGTACCAACGTAATCTCAAATTATTACCAATGGAATTACAAGTAATAACATGATCACGAGTAATTACCAACTTAATTACAAGGCATTACCAATGAAATTACAAATAATTATCAATGCAATCGGATGGAAAAATTCCGAGTTGGCCAAAAATCTGGAATTTGGTCATAATCGGGTTTTTTGAGTTGCTGAATTCATTTTTGAAAACATTTTCATACTCAGATGCAAAATGGGATGGGAGAGGAGCGGCAAAATTTTAAGCGAGTTGAAAAAATGTATGTTTTTTGACCCCGTAAATTCAGTTTCGGCGATATTTTTTCAAAAAAGTCAAAAGGGGGGAATCAAAATTCAATTTAAAGTAAAATACCGAGTTGGGTGTAAAAATTCATGTTTTTTTTGCAAAAAAATTATACCGAAATTGAATTTGGAGGCAGAAAACCATACATTTTGACACCCTCCACGATTGCTCAATACTGAATTTTGACCACCTCTTCCCACCCCACTTTGGATTCGAGTAAGAAAATTTTTCGAAAATAAATTTAGCGCATCGAAAAACCTCCAAACAATCAAATTTCAGACTTCTGGTCATCTAGAAATTTTCCCACCCCAGCTTCATATGGGTGGGGTGGGGGGATAAATACCTCACATATCGAAAAATCATCTTAATAGTCTTATTTGCTGATAACAAATCAGCAAATCATTCTAGAGCTACCCAAGTTGATAATCATCTAAACACTACGTAACGAATATGGTGACTTACGATACTTTATTAATATGTATTTTGAAAAGCAGTGAACTGTTCATTATGAAATGGTGAAAATAACTCGTTCGTATTTACAAACTGAGTTTACCCGAATGAAATAACAACAAATAATTAATATCGTTCGACTAATCCTAACGATTCGCTCGGTTACTACGGGGAAATGCTAACATTCGTTACTTATCTGTACCAAATTCAATTTACTTTTGAAAATAATGTCAAAACAAAGGGAGTGAAAAATCATCGTCAGCAGCGCCAGTTCCCAGGTATCCTCATCATCATCATTGCGTGAATAGTTTGCAGACCTACTACCAAAAAGTGCTCTAGAAGTTAATTTTACTGTTTTTTTCTGGAGGGAAAAAAATTGCCCATTAAAATGTAAACACTATTTTCGCATTTCCAAAGATCATAAAAAAATTTTTCAACCTGTACGTAGGATGGGGGGGGGAGATCAAAAAGGAGTATTTTTTGACCTAGGCCGGGGATAAAAAATTCGACTGGGGTTTGATAGGGTAGTGTCTCATGATGGTAAAAAAAATTTTTCTATTGAGGATCTGCACAACAAAAATTTGTGGTCAACTAAATGCAATTTTTGAGCATTTTGGCAAATTTTTGTATTGCTATGACTCTAGGTCCTCAAATATCTAGAGCCGTAAAAATACAAAAATTCACCAAAAATACACAAAAATTGTATATAGAGGGACATAAATTTCTATTGTGCAGGTGCACAGTGGAAAAAAATTGATTTTTAGCATCATGTAACATAATCCTATCGAACCTCAGTTAATTTTTTGTGTCTTCCTTCCCAAAATCGTTAAAAATCAGTGAAAGTTGGGTACAAATTTGTTTAAAATGTGTAAAAAGTCTTGAAAATTGATTAAAAATCATGAAAAACTATAAAAAATTGGATGAAAATTGTTCTAGAATATGAAATAAATCGTTAAAAATCAACGAAAATCTCGTAAAAAATTTACAAAAATCGAGTAAAAATGTCACTTTTAACGCATTTTTTTTTTAAATTTTTACTCAAATTTCGATGACTGTAGACAATTTTTTTCATATTCAAGTGAAATTTTCACCCGATTTTCAAACGTCTTTCCTAAATTTAAACCATTTTTGGTGCATTTTCCTTCATTTTCTTATATTATTTCGCTATTTTTGATCAGTTTTTAACGATTTTTAACGATTTTTGGCTTATTTTCCCTGTTTTTTAAAGTTATTTCGTGATTTTCGATCCATTTTTCTGCACTTCGTAAGAATTTTTGTAAAATTTTCCCATAATTTTCTATATTTTTATTTGCAATTTTTAGCCCATCTTCAATGATTCTTAACTCTTTTCGGTCTATTTTTCCTCAATTTTCAACATTATTTTGTTCTTTTTGATCAATTATCTACATTTTCTGCTAATTTTTTCAATTTTTCACAATTTTTGATGATTTTTATTATATTTTAGGTTAATTTTTGTATAATTTTTCACATTTTTTCGCAATTTTCACACAATTTTCGATGATTTTTAACAATTTTTGTTCAAATTTCACTGATTTTTCAACATTTGTGAATTTTTAATTTAAAACAAAGTATAAAAATTGACCAAAAATCAGAAAAAAATCGTTGAAAATCATCGAAAGTTGGATAAAAAATGCAACAAACTGTCCAAAAAAAATGAAAGAAAGTTGAAAAGTAGATGGAAATTGTTCGAAAACAATGAAAAAAAAAATCGTTAAAAGGCATTAAAAATTGGGAAACTGACAAAAGTGAGTAAGCTGTGAAGTCCTTTTTCAATTTTTAACCCAACTTTCAATGATTTTTAATGATTTTTTTCTGATTTTTGGTCAATTTTTATTCTTTGTTTGAAATTAAAAGTTCACAAATGTTGAAAAATCAGTGAAATTTGAACAAAAATCGTTAAAAAGCATCGAAAATTAGACGAGAGTTAATCTAAAATATGATAAAAATCATCCAAAATCGAGTAAAAAATTGAAAAAAATTAATAAAATTGTAGATAATTGATTAAAAATAACGAAAAAATGTTGAAATATGAGGAAAAATAAACCAAAAGAATTTTAAAATCATTGAAAATTGGCTAAAAATCGCAATATAATTGGGCAATCCGACCAAAATGTGTAAACCGTGCAGAACATTTATTAAAACCCAAAAAATGTTGCAAATTATGTGAAAATTGACCTACAATAAGATAAAAATCATCAAAAATCGAGTAAAAAATTGAAAAAATCAATAAAAAGTAATGAAAATAGTCTAAAAGTCGCAATTAAAATATCAAAAATTGGGTAAAAATTTGACAAAAATTCATGAAAAGTGCAGAAAAATTGATCAAAATACACGAAATAACTTTAAAAAACGTGCCAAATTAGCCAAAAATCGTTAAAAATCATTGAAAACTGATCAAAAATTGCGAAACAATTTTGAAAAATAAAGGCTTTTACGGAAAAAGGTTGAAAATCAAGTAAAAATTTAACTCGAATAAGAAAAAAATATTTTCAACAATCATCGAAATTCAAAGTAAAAATAAAAAAAAAACATACCTTAAAAATGACATTTTTTCGCAATTTTCTGTAAATTTTTGACGCGATTTTCGATGTTTTTTTACAATTTTTTCCATATTCTGGAACAATTTTCAACCAATTTGTAATTCTTTTCACGATTTTTAATCAATTTTCTGCACTTTTTACTCATTCTAGACAAATTTGTACCCAATTTCCAATAAATTTTTAACGATTTTTCTATCATATTTTAGGCTAATTTTCACCCAATATTAAAACTTTTTGATCAATTTTCCAGATTTTTCATTAATTTTTGTCAAATTTTTACCCCATTTCAAACTGTTATTATTTTTCAACTTCACGAGACACTACCCTATCGAACTTCAATCGAATCTTTTGCGCCCCGTCTAGGTCAAAAATAACTCCTTTCTGACATTCACCCTACACCACGTCGTGCAGGGTGAAAAATATTTTTTCATCATTTTTGCAAATGCCAAATTAGTACTTACATTTTGATGAGCAATTTTTTTTGGTCCTTCAGTAAAAAACAGTGCATTTGAACACTTTTTGCACTAGAATATTCATATACTTTTAACGTCGTGGTTTGGGCCTACGTTCACGCCCGTCGACATCGCATCACCATGCCATGAAAGAAAAGCCAGAGACTTTTTTCACTTGGGTATATATGAATAAAATGAAAGTGGAAAAGAGAAGGATTACGTATACAATGTTTATAATTGACCGTACGTAAAGAATGGTAAACACGGTTATTTTCAAAGGCTCGTTATAATTCATAGTGTGTTTCAGCCGGCTAAGTAAGTCGTCCTGTATAGATAGGTAGGATGATATACTCTGCTTATGTACATCTCGTGTAGGTACCATACGGGTCTGTGCGTACACACACACACACACACACGTTTACAGGAAAAGCCGAAACGTTCGAGTTATTTCAACATTTTAATTAAATTTATAACATTAGCGTCGTCGTTGAACCATCATGCGCTTCTCTTGCCCTTCGTTCATTTATGTGTTTTCGTTTCAAAACGAAGAGAGAGAGAGGTTTTGGTGAAATTTACATATTCGCGACGACACTACCACCACCACCACTACCCCCACCCGCACCATCGCTATGAAAAGTAGAAGAGTTGTAACGAGAACGACAGACAGAGAGAAATAAATAGGCTACACAGTACACGGTGAAAGATACCTACATAGACAACGAAAGCAAAGGACTGCGGCCTTACAGGCGATGCGATGTGAACCAGCAGCGTACGCTGGAGAGAAATGGCACAACGTAACGCATCGTATTGTATCGCAACGTAACGTAACGTAACGTATACGTAATCTTATTAAAATGAAAGTGCAAATATTTCCACGTTTTCGCGTTTATTTTTCATGTCTCCGACGATGACGGTGTCGGCGGTGTCCTTGTTATTGTTGTTGTTATTTGTCGGGTAGTGAGAGTGAGAGTTTTACGGTGCCTATTTTTAACCTACCGTGGCTCCGTTCGCTCCGACCTTTGCGAAACAACGCGCACCAAGCTTCGCCGAGCTTGCGAAATCACAACTTTTCGCCAAAACCTTTCCGCGTACGTACTCGCAGCGTTGCCCACAACCCCGACCCTTGGTAAGGAGGTACATAGCACTTGCGTTATTATTCTACGTCAACACCTGCTCACTCGTTTACGCTTTTAATAGTTTTAAAGTAGAATATGCCAAGTGACGGGGAATGCAAAAAAAAAAATAAATAAAAAATAAAAATAAATCGCGAGAACAAACACGATGTGAAATTTCGCTACACGTAGAAGTAGGATGAACTGTTCTCCTCGTTCATAAGAAAAGCGTGATGCAGAATTAGTTTCATTTTATAGGTTTACGATTCTTCTTCTTTGGTGGCTGTTTGACGTAGCAGAGTGTGCCCAAAAAGCGCTCTAGAAGACGATTTTACTGGTTTTTTTGGGGGGGGGGAGGGGGAGTGAGGAAGGCGGGGGACAGAAATATTACTCAGCAAAATGTAAATACCAGTTTCGAATTTTCAAAAATGATGAGAAAACATTTTCATCCTGTACGTGGCGTGAGGTGGAGGTCAAAAAGTGGTAATTTTTGACCTAGCGGGGCACAAAAGATACGACTGGGGTTCGATAGGGTAGTGTCTCATGATGCTAAAAAATAATAACCATTTGTACTGGGGTAAAAATTTGACAAAAATTAATAAAAAATCTGGAAAGTTGATCAAAAAGTTTTAATATTGGGTGAAAATTAGCCTAAAATATGATACAAAAATCGTTAAAAATCCATTGAAAATTGGGAACAAATTTGTTTAGAATGAGTAAAAAGTGCAGAAAATTGATTAAAAATCGAGAAAAAGTATTAAAAATTGGGTGAAAATTGTTCTAGAATATGGAAAAAATCGTTAAAAATTATTGAAAATCGCGTCAAAAATTTACAGAAAATTGCGAAAAAAATGTCATTTTTAACGTATATTTTTTCTAATTTTTACTTTAAATTTCGATAAATGTTGACGGTTTTTTTCTTTTTCGAATTAAATTTTTACTCGATTTTCAACCTTTTCACGTAAATTGTAACCATTTTTGGTGCATTTACCTTCATTTTTCAAAATTATTTCGCAATTTTTGATTAGTTTTCCATAATTTTTAAAGATTTTTGGTTAATTTTGCACGTTATTTAAAGTTATTTCGTGTATTTTGATCAATTTTTTTGTGCTTTTTACCAATTTTTGTCAAATTTTCACCCAATTTTTGAACTTTTTATTGCGATTTTTAGCCTATTTGCAATAATTTTAAACTCCTTTTGGTCTATTTTTCCTCATTTTTCAACATTTTTTCGTTGTTCATTAAAAGTTGGGTAAAAAATTGAAAAAGGACTGCACAGCTTACACACTTTTGTCAGATTACCCAATTTTTAATGCCATTTTATAAATTTTTTTTCATTGTTTTCGGATAATTTCCATCAATTTTTCAACTTTTTTAATTTTTTTTCATCAATTTTTTGCATTTTTTCCCAACTTTCAATGATTTTCAACGATTTTTTTCAGATTTTTAGTCAATTTTTACATTTGTTTTAAATTTTAAATTCACAAATGTTGAAAAATAAGTAAAATTTCAACAAAAATCGTTGAAAATCATCGAAAATTGTGTGAAAATCGCAAAAAAATGTTGAAAATTATATAAAAATGGAGAAAAAAATTGAAAAAACCCGTAATAAGTGTAGAAAATTGATCAAAAATCACGAAATAATGTTGAAAAATCAGGAATAATAGACCAAAAGAAGTTAAAAATCATTGAAAATTTGCTTAAAATCGCAATAAAATTATGGAAAATTAGGTGAAAAATAGATAAAAGTTTACAAAAAATACAGAAAAAGAAATTAAAAATCACGACATAACTTTAAAAACCGGGCAAAATTTATCAAAAATCGTTAAAAATTAATGAAAATCGATCATAAATTGCCAAATAATGTTGAAAAATGAAGGAAAATGGACCTGAAAAAGGTTCGAAACCCCTGAAAAATGGCTTAAATTTACGGAAAAAGGTTGAAAATCAGGTAAACATTTAACTTTAATATGAAAAAAATTGTCAACTATCGTCGAAATTCGAGTTAAAATTCTAAAAACATACGTTAAAAATGACATATTTTCGCAATTTTCTGTAAATTTTTTGCCCGATTTTCGATGATTTTTAACGATTTTGCTCATATTTTAGAACATTTTCACTCAATTTTTAATACTTTTTCTTGGTTTTTATTCAGTTTTCTGCACTTTTTAGTCATTTTAAAGAAATTTATACCCAATTTTCAATGATTTTTACCAATTTTTATCATATGTTAGGTTAATTTTCACCCAATATTAAATCTTTATTGGTTAATTTTCTGCATTTTTTATTAATTTTTGACAAATTTTTACCTCGTTTCAAATGATTTTCAACAGTTGTTTCAATTTGTCATGTGAATTTTTCTCATTTTTTAACCGTTTTCCATTATTTTTTATCCAATTTTTCCAACTTTTACCTGACATTTGACGATTTTCAAAGGTTTATTGTTATATTTTTGGTGAATGTTTACCTGTTTTTAAACCTTTTTCCCCTAATTTTTGATCAATTTTTGCGTAATTTTGGTCAATTTTTCAACATTTATTTTGATCAATTTACTGAATTTTTTTTGCCAATTTTGGATGATTTTAACCGATTTTTTTTTTTTTTTTTTTGTAGAATTTTTACCTTTTTTCGATATTTTCTTGTGATTTGTTCATCTGAACATCGTTAAATTTGGAAAGAATTGAAAAAAAATTCTTTTTCCGAGGCTGCAGAAGAGGTCCATTTGGACAGGAATGACTGAGACCCCCCCCCCCCCCAAAGGCACACGCTGCATATCTCCTCGACCTGTGTGCAAAGTTTCAAGGCGCTAGCTCAATTAGGACGAATTAATCGAAAACGTTGAAAACATGCTTTTTTGGACCTGTAATGGGATGGGTTAGGGGTGGTGAGTCGAGACACCCAAAAGGTACACCCTGGGCACTACTGTCAACTACGCACCAAGTTTCAACCCTCTGGGTGAATTAGTACGACCCGTACAGGCGAGCAATTGTCGAAATATTTGTAAAATGGTCCAAATGGACCGATTTCTTGGGCTGTAATTTAGGTAAACAGCTCATTTTTGGATATGTTGTAGCTCTTTTGATTTCCTATCGATTGACAGTGAAATTTCTTCATTTTTCAATTTATCACCCCCACTTAGCCCCATCCCAAAAAAATCGACCTCCCTCAATTTGAACCATGGACCGTTCAAACTTTAATAGGAAAATACAGTAGGCGAGTTTTGGCGAAATTTCAAATTTCAGCAATTTTGGCCGATATGGGACGGACTAATTAATTTTTTCCTTCGGGAGAACTAGATCGAAAAAAAAACCAAATCAGGTATCAAAGCAATCAGTTAAGATACCTACAAACGAATGTTTTCGAAATCGATGTTTTGATGCTGGAAAGGTCGGCGAAGTATCGTTCGTTTCCGGAATTAAACGTACGAACGATGGCTGACGAAAAGGACAATACAGAGTACATACAAATGCGGATATATACGACCATAGTTGGGTTTTTAGATAAACTGTACGCGTACGTATAATTTCTTGCGCTCGAGCTGCACATTAAAAACCAATTTCGCGGATTTATATTTAATTGAAAGAGCTGCAACAAATTATGGTGCACCTAGAGCTCTACCTACACTACACGCTCGAACGCTCCACGTACCTACTTTTACAAATGGAATGGTATTTTAACGTATATAGCTGACAGACCCTACCACCGTTCCCTTTATAGTCTTCTCCCGTACTCATGAATTATAAAACTATCGAATCGTTTAGTATACGCTAATACGTACCTATTAACGCGACCGATGAATATTTAATGATTTTCCAATAGGCACGATTCGCACACAGTCGCACGAGTTGGGACTACGGAGATAGGTATTTTGTACTCGTACATTAACCAAGAGCTCGGATTTTCCCAATCATGCACCTCTCTCTCTCTCTCTCTCGTTCATTTTCGACAACGACCGAGGCTCAATAACCGCCCGATGTAAATCCCAATTCTTGGCAAATGTTTCGTATATTTATAGAGTCTTGTATAAGACTGTTTTTCTTTTACGTCTCTGCGCAGTATGTGTATAGCAATCGCAGATAGGTACACGAGAAAGCTAGATTAAAACACGAGTAATAAATAAGCGTTTACTTACAATTCATGTCAATTTGTACGACAGACGATTTTGGTTGGGTGCGGTTGTTGTTGGACGCTTGGCAGGTTAATTCTGTATGTAAATCAGAACGTGTTAATTTACCCAACGATATCTGCAACTTGGCCGTCTCCTCCAACGATGTGAACGTTTTATTGGCCAAAATTTTATCATTCTTCAACCATATTATTTCAGGCGGCGGTTTAGCTGCAAACAGAAGAAAATACCGAGGTGAGAAAACCCGAATTGTTAAATTCATCTTCGATACTGTTACTAGGCAAGGAGAGTCTTCGTACAGTACGGTCTAAAGTATTTTTTGTATCTCTTTCGAGTCGAATTTCAAAAGTTGTTGTGTCCACTTCTCCCCATCTCTCATGATTTTTAAAAATAATTTTCAAGTTGCCATCCTTTAATTTTAAATTAACTTTTTTTCAGGATTATTCTCGCTTCAACTCCGTCAATTGCACAGCTTATAAATTGCAGCACACCACCTCGAATCTGTTTGGGAAGGCATCGAAGCGAATTTTATCGACTGGAGTCTAACGTATACAGTGCGAGAGGCTTCACTTTACAGTTATAATGTAATATTCAGAATTGAAGGAGTCCTGCTCGGGAGTTGGAGTACCTACAATTTTTAGAGATGAACAAGACACAAGCACCTCTTTTAAATCTACAAGCAAAAGTCACCACAGCCAGGAGCATCATGAGCCCGGATTTGGGAGCATTCACTGCTTTGCCATGGGAGACTATGAAGTCGAAAGTCAGGAGCCATAAATCAGGAGTACCTGAAGTCAGGAGAATCCTGATCCTTGAGACAGGTATAAATAGCCTTGGAGGCTGCCAGTCAGGAATCTCCAGAACCCGGGAGTGAGGAGCCAGACATCGGGAGAATTTAGTTCTTTGAATTGGGAGGCTATGGAGCCAACAGCAAGGAATCATAAATCAGGAGTATCTTTAGTCAGGAAACTCCAGAACAAAGAGCAAAGAGACAGAGATCAAGAGCATTTAATGCTTTGAGCTAGGAAGCTAAGGAGCCAAGAGTCAAGAGTTATAATTCAAGAGTATCTGGAGTCAGGAAAATTCAGAAAGTTGTACCAGGTATCAATAGTTTTTAGGACTGGGAGTCGAGATCCACCAGAGCCAACAGCAAGGAGCAAAAAATCACAAGCATTCAGAGCTTTGAGCTGGGGAGACCATGTTGCCAAGAGTCAGGAACATGCAGAACCCTAAACTGGGTGTCGATAGTCTTCAGGGCTGGGAGTCAGGTACCTCCAAAAAGCATTTGGATTTTTAAACTAGGAAACTGCGTTGCTATGAGTCAAGAGTCTTAAATCAGGAACATCTGGCAGTCAGGCATTGATAGCTTCCCGTGTGAGCAGTAAAGAAACTCCAGAGCTAAGAGATTTGAGCCAGAAATCAGGAGCATGCAGTGCTTTGAGCGAAGACACAATGTTGCCAAGAGTCAGGAATACCCAGAACTTTGAGCCAAATGTCAACAGCCTTCAGGGCTGGGAGTCAAAAACCTCCAGAACCAAAAGTTAGCAGCCAGAAGTCATGCACATTTGGTGCTTTGAACTAAGGGACTATGGATCCAAGAGTCATGAACCTCCCAAGCCAAGAGCCATAGGTTATAAATCAGGAATATCTAGAGGCAGGAGCACTCCGATCTGGGGGTAAAAATTCTAGATCCAGGCGTTAGAAATGGAGTATCTGAAGTCAGGTACATCTAAAGCTTTAAAGCAAGAGTCTATGGAGACAAATGTTAGGAACCTTCAGAGTCAGTAGCATTCGAATCTTTGAAATAGGAGAATGTCAAGGCAAGAGTTAAGAGCCACGAATCAGGAGCCTCTAGAGTCAGGAGCTAGAATCAAGAGGATCCAGAAGCCTTCAGGATCTGGATCTGGAGCCAAAGTCCAATATTTCAGGTGAAAGAAAACTCAACTTTTCGAATGAAAAGTATATGGCTCACAAATCAGAGCCCAAAATTCAAACTGACTTAACAATGAAAATGAATGCGAATTGACTCCGCAACTGAAGCCTGTATCGTAGAAAAAACTCAGCTACAAAGATCAACTGTCTGAATATACCGAGTACATCAAGCAATAAATTGAAAAAAAAAAGCTCCGAAGCTGTTTGAAGTGAAATTTGAGGGCTTGAGAGCTGAGCTGGAGCTGTATCTAATGCTATGCTCAGCTCCAGACCCTTTTAAATTAAGCTTGAGCTCAATGCAAAAATTTGGAACTTCAATGCTTTGCAAATTGGTTTGCAAGTGAGGTTCTTTTAGGGTGTTTTTTATTTCATACAGGTTCAAATGATCTACATTTTTACTGAATCCCTCTCCCTTTTACGCCATTATCATTGGAAAAATATTCTTTGCGATTTTGAGTAACCTCAAAAAACCTCTCCCTTACAATAAATCACCACTGACCACAAATCAAAATTATTTTTCTAGGAAACCAAACAAAATATCAAATTTAATTTCCATACCCCCGTATTCCCTTACCATTCTCGTTCCATTTGCTTTACCAACTTAGTTGCTGCTTTCGAACAGTCTGGTTTTTCTTAAAAAGAAAATCAAGCTGGCATTAAAACTATACGAATAATTATTACACGTCTGCCTATGAACTGCTGTGAGCTATAGAGAGAGTGAGAAGGAGGTGGATAAAATGTTCCCAAAACGACTCCGCCAGCTATCTTATTCCACATTTAATTACAGTGTTAAACGAGTACAACGTAGTTTAGAAAATCTTTCAAAAGATTTTGCTGCTTCGTATTTCGTAAGTAGGTAGACGTACTCTACCTAAAGCTGCAAACTTTTTCACATTTCGTATCTCTCCTTTTTCTCGACTCCACTTCTTCTTCTTGTTAAATCCTTACCACGGCCGTTTTCTTTCATTCAGAAACATTTTACTTTCGGCCCTCCACTTCTTTCGCAAGATTCGTACGCGCCACCACCCACCAGACATAAAAACCATGAACAAAGATGCTACACCATTACACAGTATAACGTGGTGCAATCGACGTCTCTCAGCTGAAGGTAATTCATTGCCGAGCCGTCGCGTCGGCTCGTCGTCGTACCATACCCTTCGGCTCTTTAGTCTTTACAACAGTATTAATTATTAAAACCATCGTAAATGGTATGTAACTGCCTATAATGTTCTTCAACGACGAGACGCCTCGCCTTGTCTCGCCTAGTCGCTGTGCCTTGACAAGCTACTTTTTTTTCATGGTATTTCTCATGTGTAGGTAGGTATAAAATGCCTTCTGCTCGCCCATTCAAGTTGGAAGGCATAAGTTTTATTCTCATAGACGATATATTATCATTTTCACTCAAGTACCACACCCAATTTCTATTTCATACAAATGTTTGGAAAATTTACCAACAATCCGTACTGCTTACAGTGTGTTCTGTCTCAATGGGAAGCCTTTTCAATCAGTAATTATGCAACACATCTTTTTCATCTACATATGTTTGCTTGACGTTCTGGTTGAAGGAGCAGAGATAAACTACTTATAACTGGAACTTGCCATCCATTATGTCGATTTTTTTCTAAAGAAACGTATATTTACACCTGCAATCTAGGTTTTAGGCAAGCACGTGTACCCACACTAATCATGTGTTGCATAGTTACTGGTTGAAAGGGACTACCCATTGAGAGTAAACAACTTGTATATTAAATTTATAAGGAACTTTCAATGCCTCTTCTGTTCCAGATGATGAGAAATTCATCTAAAAGGTTGAATAAACGGAAGGATCGGCTTTGATTAAACACGAGAACGTCTTACATCAGATTTTATATTTATTAAAAGGCTGCTTATTAGAAAATTTTAATCATGATGTATTTTAAAAAATTCGTGCACAACTTACCATTATTTTTGTCGGTTTAGTTGGTAGTTTGTGCGTTTTCTTGTTACCTTACCTTGGCAAACCACCATACATCCAGAAATATTGGATAAACTATCCTTTCTCCCCAACAATGTGGTAGTTGGGCAAACATCTATCTACAAAGATTTGGAGGAAACTGCACAGTTGTTAAATGAAAGACATGGAGTCTAATTAAAAAGCCTTGTACATATGATCTTAATTTTCAAGCTAGCTCAGCTTTAAAGAAAAAAAAGACAATCTGCATACCAATTAGAAGTGGAGTTGTATGAGGAGCAAAGTCAAAAAATAAGAAACACTGACCAAAGAACTACGTATCAGGAACTGTGAGGGATTGCAACGAGGCTGAAAAGTCCACACCCCCAAAAGGCACATTTAGGAGCCTTACTAAATGTGCATACCAAATTTCAACATTATAGCTCAATTAGGAGAGGAAATAGGGAGAAAAGGGAAAACCACTCACGTCTCTCCTTCTAACTGATCAGGGAAACTGATTTTTGGATATATTATACAACTTTGGATTGCCTATCGATTGACTCAAAGAGAAAAAATTTATATGATTTTGGCTTGGCCTCTCAGCATAACAGCCTATGTTAAAAAAAATCATCGCTATGCGACGCATTTTTCCTAATCAGTATTGTGGGTAGGAAGGGTTCAAGGGGGTTGAAAAGTCGAGACTCCAAAAAGTCACTTCTAGAATCCCTACTAAATATACATACCAATTTTTAGCTTCTTAGCACCATTTGGAGGAGAATTGTGCGAGGAACAAACTCAAAAAGCTCAAAAAATGAGAAAACCTGGCCAAAAAAACACATTTCCGAGTCTGTGAGGAGGTGCAATGATGCTGAAAACTCAGAGCTCCCAAAAAGCACATCTGGAGCTCCTACTAAATGTGCATACCAAATTTCAACTTCCAAGCTAATTTTGGTGGAAAGATAGGGGAGGAATAGCCCTTTTTCAAGATCAAAAAGGGGAAAAACCTTTATATCTCCCCTCTTAATTGACCTAGGAAGTTGATTTTTGGATATATTATATAACTTTTGATTCTCTATCGATTGACTTAAAAAGAACAATTTTTGTGTTTTTGGTCTCACAGCACCTACTACTCCAAAAAGGGGCAAAACTGAATTTTAATCCAAGATCATCCCCACTCATACATATATGATTCACTGCCAAAATGAGCAGATTGACAAAATTGGAGTGATTTTGGTCCGTATTGAGTGAAATAAATGGGGGGGGGGAATAAATATCTGACATGTTCAAAAATTATCTTAATGGTTTTCCGGTTTTCCAAGACCCCAAAACGGACTTTGTTGGTATCCCTCCCCACCACCCCATCACCGTTGGTCGATAGACTGTAATAGTCTGGTTTTCATTGACAATATGACATAGAAAATCAGGCTAAAGCTAAATGAATAAATTTCAAGTGTCGTGGCAAGCAGAGAAGGGGAGTGGTATTCGAATGTACTTTCACTACAATCTCATCAAATAGAGACCTCTTAAAATCCATGAAATTAAAATCGAGTATTTAAAAAAAAAAAACCTAGCACGCAAGTAACCAACTCAACTAAAAAGGATAAAATCTGGCAACCGAAGTCGGATATTTTCTCTAAATATATTATGCCTACTGTGTATGTAAGTTTAGATGCAATATGCATCTTATTTTGCAAACTTGGTACTTTTTATCATCCTCAATATTCGTTTAAGCTTTGCCCTATATCGGATTCTATTTTTGATACTTTCGAAGAACACGTCGACATAAAAACAGGCAGAAAAAAAGAATTGCGCCGCCGAGTACAAATGTGGAAATCGTGTTTGTTCGCAAGATGATCCGGTCTTAAAACATTTGAAATATAAAGAGAAAAATCTTGTTATATGCCGTTCCGAGTCCTGTTACCTTCTTATGCATATACAATATACATTTGAAACACTCGACTACAGCGTATCCTATATTTTTTCATTTTCCCTCGTTTTTAAACCGCTTAAACCGAGAGTCAATCTGCATCGACGAAAAGATATTGAAAGATAAGCATTTTCCTTGGCGAATAATTTTCAATTTTCACGATGAGGAAGAAAAAAAGCTCGTGCAAAATAATACGTTCGGTTCTGTCGAGACATTCAACTAGTATAATGTTGCTAGTTCATACTCAACTGAAGTTAATTTCATATAGCTACTTTTTTTTAATGTTTTCTCGTTGAGATATTCGGCTCTTGTAAACTATGAAGATAGGCAAATCTAACCAAACTCATGTGCAATTCGGATTGCTGCAATATGTGGTAACAAATTCACAAATCTTTATGGTACACCCAATATAATGGTAGCTGGTGTAGATGATCATTTTATCGTGCTACCTAAGTTACGAGTACTTTTACTTCACTCGAATTAATACTCCAGTATCACGTAAGTAAAGTAGAAAGCACATCCAAGTAGGCGTTAGTTTACATCCGCAGTCTCGTAACTTCGGTTTGACGCCAGGCCAGTGAAATCGCACACGTGCGAACCAATAATAAAAAGGATTAATTATCCGGAAATAGAGTTCATTAGGCCGGATTGTTTGCTAATTTATACATTTATCCTGATACGTGTAGGTGTGTAGGAACACTACATTTTCCACGTATTTCAGCCAGATTCGTGTACAGTGAAACGTTCACCAACAAAATTTTAGCTTCGCGAAACATCCGGCTGAACTCACCAAAGGTTCACGCATTTCTACAACGAATTAAGTAGCTATCAAGGTAATTAGGGTTGCAAACTCGTACGTATCCAGATAGTTATTCTACATCATTTAATTGCAACTTTTATGGAACGCGGTACTGCGAGCTCGTGAATGAAATGAGAAAAGAAACGAAATACTAGTCTTTTAGACATATACCAGTGCCTATGTACCTTGACCCGCCTAGTGACCAATTCTTTTCCACGATACTCACCACAAAGCTCGTTTAATGATTTTATTAATTAAAAGCGTGTACCTCTACCTACCGGCTTAAAAGAAAAAAAAAAAGAAAGAAGGAAAGCATTCTTCCATTTGTCAGGTACCTACCCACTGCGTAGAGAATGTACACAATTTTCGATAAATTGGCATCGTGTTTCTCGTAGCTTATCGTCAGCCCAGTAAGTGCTATAATTACGACAACTATGAAAAAAAGGAGAGAAAAAAAAAGAAAGAAAAACTTTCGTAAATTTTGATGATATCGATATTAGGTGCTGGTTTCGACTATTATGAAATAATCACAAGTGTTGAAATGGTGCTCTCGCTACGAGGGTATTTTATTCACGAACGTAATATCTAATAAAATACCTTAAGAGAATCAGAAAGGCACGACAATAAGAGAAGAAATTTGCTATTTAGAAAGCTATGCATTCAGATCTGGAAAAGGCTACAATCATTTCTACACATTCAAAAAATTCTGAAAATATTTTCAACAATTTTGATAGTTTTAATTCAACACAAGACTCGATAAGATAATATTAACTAACAACAACATTGTCATCAACATCAATTTTAACATTGATATCAACATCGTGAACGTCAATACTACGTAATATCAACAACATCAGAATCAACAATAGCATCAACAACAACATCGCAGTCGACGTCAACATTAACACCAAAAACATCAATACAGTCGATCAAAATCAACATCAGCAAAATCGATACACACATCAACTATAACATCAAAATCACAATAAACACCATCAAGCCATCAACAACATTATCAATATCGATCACGGTATCAACATTCACATCAGCAACATCAAAATCAACGTCAACAATGTCAACATCAACATCAGCATCAACATTAACAGCAACATTATCAACCGCCACATCAACATCATCAAAATCACCATCTTCAAAATCTTCAACATCACTATTAACACAAACTTCATTAACTACATCAACATTAGTATCAACATTAACATCAAAATCAACAACAAAAACACCATCATCATCATCATCATCATCAGCAACATCAAAATCCATATCCACATGAACTACATCAAGAGTACTATAAAACTTCATCAAGATGTCCACAACATCATCAATATCAACATTGATATCAATCTCAACAACATCAAAATCACCATCTTCAACATCCTAATCGACATCAACATTCACACTAACATCATCCATAACATCGCCATCAATATCAACATCAGCAACATTAGAATCGATATGCATATCAACTACAGAATCAAAATTACGATAAACATCGTGTCGTCAACAACATTATCAATATAAAACACAACATCAACAACATTAAAACTCACATCAATGTCAATGTTGTAAGCATCAACATTAACAGCAGCTTTTACTATAAACATCGTGTCGTCAACAACATTATCAATATAAATCACAACATCAACAACATTAAAACACACATCAATGCCAATGTTGTAAGCATCAACATTAACAGCAGCATTATCATCATCAACAGCACAATTGACATCAACATCGATACCATCATTAATTACATCGACATTCAGAATCAATAACATCAAAATTACTATAAACATTGTCAAGTCATCAACAGCATCATTAATATTAATCATAATATCAACCTTGACATCAAAATCAACAACATCAAAATTAACATCAACTACAACATCAACATTTAACAGGAACATCCTCAACTACAATATCAATATTGACATCATCATCAAAATCTATATCTTCAACTTCTTTGACATCAATATCATAAACAACATCAACATCACCAACATTAAAATCGATATCCACATCAACTGCAACATCAAAATTACTATAAACTTTGTCAAGTCATCAACAGCATCATCATTATTAATCACAAGATTGACATCAACATCAACAACATTCAAATCAACTTCAGCTAGGGCATCAAAATTAACAGCAATATTATCAACTACAACATCAATATTGACATCAACATTATTAAAATTAACATCTTCAACAACATTAACAACAAAACAACAACCAGGGACCCGAAGTGACTCCAAAGTTGGAGTCAAAACGATTCCAAAATGGCTTCAACTCAAGCCCGAGCCCGGAGTCAAGCCAGAGTTGGAGTCGATGAATTTCAGGCTGACTCCGGAGTCGGGGTATCAAAATTCAGTTCAGTAGAATTATGACTCTGGAGTCAGTTGGAGTTTAAGAGTAGAGGTCTGAAAATGACTCCAGAGTTAGTAGTGAAATTTTGGAGTTATGAAAACTGAATCCTTCGTCCACTCCGGATTCAAGGTATCAAATTTGATGGTCAGTAAAATCATGACTCTGGAATTAGATGGAGTCAAGAGTCAATGGTCGGAGTCGGAGTAAAATTTTTTCATGACTCCGGAATCAAGATGAAGTCGGAGTCAATTTATTCGCCGCCTCCGGATCCTTGACAATATCGAAATTGACATAAGCATCGACATTAACAAATCACCATCAATCTATAAAATTTCAACGTCGACATCAACACATGCATCATCATCAACTTTACTATCAATAAAATAATAACACAACAACAAAACTGTCGTAGGTCATAAATCTGACATGTACAGCGCAGATCATTTGCAAAGGCCGTTGGCGGATAAGCATGTTAAATTTGCCCCGGAGAGATTTCGGAATGACACTTTAGTGGTAGGTGGGTACCATCATGAAACATTCTTGACCAAAGTTGGACCTTCAACCCTACCCGTTCTCGAAAGGGGTGATTTTAGTTGAAAAACATGTATTAATTTTTTTTGAAAGCGTTAATGAATGTATTTTTTTGTAATTTTTTGGCATGTTGTAGACACTAATGGGAAGCATTTTAGAAAAAATCAACATCCCCCCCAATAATTTTTACCCTAAATGACCATTTCTAACTTTCCTTATTTTTTTTTAATATGCATAACGATTTAGTAAAATTTTTAAAGCATGTTTTTCAGGTGCGTATTAGACCCCTACATCGCACATATTTTTTTCAAAAATTTTTACGAGGGTGCGCCATAGTGAATTTTAAAAAATTTGGAATATGGGGGTAAATGGTGATATATTTGAAAAAATTGTTTACCGATAGAACCAATTCAATACTTGTTACACTTCTTACTTAAATCGATAGAAAAACGTGGGCAGGACGTAGCAAATTTATCGAGCCCCCAAGCGCGTTAAAATAGCACCCCCCCCCCATTTTTGGTTATTCATAGGTTGATGATATTGGTGACGTTTTCACATTAGTCGAACCGTCTAAATACGAATATGAACTTAGTTTCAGGGTCGGACCTCATGGAGGCCCTAACCAGGGGGGGGGGTTGTCCAACCGCACTTTTTTTCAACTATAAATCTTTAGGAAGTGCTCCATGTATCATATGCTACTATTAATCAAGCCATGGTGGGGTTGTAGGTTCAAAACTTCGGTTAAGGATGTTTCATGATGATACCCACTTACCACCGAAGTATCATCCTGAAATCTCTCCGAGGCAGATTTAATGTGCTTATCCGCCAACGGCCTTTTAAAAGCAAAAAAAAAGCCAACCTTTAAAAAGGGCACGCAGATATTAAGTAGGTAATTTATTTTCCATCACATTCATTCGACAATTTTTTTTTTTTTTTCATATCCTGTTCTACACATTCTCAGTGCTCTACACGATTTCTCACGTCGCTTAGTTCAACATAACGTTAAGCATCGGTCATCGAACAACGTGCGACGGCAGAAGCTGAAGCGAGGGTCGTCTAAGAAAACATCTTCAACTTAATTAAAGCATTCGCACGTATTCGAGTAACGAAAGCCGCCGCGACAATATACCTCTTTTCCCATCTCATGCTCATGCTCATCGTGTCATCGGCGGCGTATTCAACATCTTCGGAAACGTTTATTTACTCAAACAGCAGCAGGTATGTAGAAGGTGCTACCCTTGCGTCGAGCCACGTACCCAGCTACGATCTGGGTATATCACTGCAGCATTAGAAATAACACGGTTAATCGAATCACGTAAGTATGTACAGAAAGCACAGCAAAAACCCGAGCTTCTGCTCGCAGCAGCTCGAGTGCCTCAAGCGGCGAGGGAAAAAATAAGGGACGCGATAGGGTGAGCACAGAGGGACAGGCACAGTCAACATGACATATACAAAACGCAAAGGCAACTCGGGTGTATGGTATGTGTGTGGGGGTGTGTGTGTGTGTGTGTGTATAGCATACCGAACCGAACCCAACCTAACGAACGTGATAGCGATCTTATGAGACGTCCACAAACTTTAATAGAATTCCATTACAGATATTTATTGCGAACTGTTTATTCGTCCGAGTACCTTTTAAAATAACGTTTTACGCTGCGTCGAGCGAGTCAATTTCTCATATAATTTTAGAAGTACGAGTACGTCGTCGTTGTTGTTGTTGTCGTTGTTGTTGCTGTTGCACCAATACATACTTACTTGCTCAAGAATAGGTACATACTGGTACGTGAAATTTCTTTGATAATTTTTCTTTCAATTTCTTTTCATTATTGAGAAATACATGTACCAGAGCGAACATAATATACCTACGTACACGAGTAGTAGTAGGTAGGTACCTAGTTGTCGAGAAGCATACAAAACGACCCAAGGTGGCCCAAACCAAGCAAGAGAAATATCTGCTGAGAGAAAAAAAAAAAAAAAATAAAGAGAAACAGAGAAACAGAGGTGGATGGAGAGAGAAAAAGGTTAATAATTCTTCTTACGATTTTCTGGCGAATGCTTTTCCTCTCTACTCTGTAATCCGATTTCTTTTCACAATGAAAAACGTCAGTTCGCAAAAGGTTACAGTTAGAGGTATTCAAAGGTTTTTTGTATTCTTATTCTTATTCTTCACTCATTCTACCGCTTCAACCATGAAGCCCTAATCTATCTCTTCGTGATACTGACTGCGAGTGAAATGATTTACGGTGAAATTTTCACCATACTAAGGTTCGTGTATTCAGCCTTACAATACATATCATTTATTGAACACGCCATTTTCTACTCTTTTTTATTTTTTTTTATTTTTATTTTCATGTACCAACATTAACGTGTAGTAAAAGAAACATTTTACAATAGTAACTCTATGTTTATAAATTATTATCAAAAATGCACTTTGATACGAGTATGCAGGTAGGATGTGTAACCAATACTCGCGTTGGTCTGGTTAAGTTGTTTGTTCCAATTTGAAAATGATTTGTCTACGTTAAAATTCGGGAAAAATTTCAGCATGTTCATTTGAATATTATCAAAAAAAAATCACGATAATTGAAAAAAAAAAAACATCGCTTTGCGGTGCTTTTTTCCTAATCAGTATTGAAGGCAAAAAAAGGTTCAATGGGGCTGAAAAGTCGAGACCTCTAAAAGACACGTCTAGGGTCCTTACTAATTATACATACCTAATTTCAAGTTCCTAAGACAATTTGAAAGGGAGTTAAGAGAGGAACAAATTCAAAAATTAATGAAAGATGACCAAAAAACTACATTTTAGGAGTTGTAAAAGGGTGCAACGGGACTGAAAAGTCGAGACCACCAAAAAACACATCTAGGGCTCTTACTAAATGTACATACCAAATTTCAACTTTTTAGCTCATTTTGTTAGGGAAATAGAGGAGGAAAAGCCCTTTTCAAGATCAAAATGGGAAAAACCCTCATATCTTCCCTCCTAATTGACATAGGAGGTTGATTTTGGGATATGTTATACAACTTTGGATCCTCTATCGATCGACTCAAAAAAGAACAATTTTTGTATTTTTAGACCCTCTGCACCTCCTCCCCTAAAATGGGGAAAAACTGAATTTTGACCCAAGCTCATTCCCACTCATACATATCTAATACGCCGCAAAACTGAATCGATTGACCAAATTGGGAGTGATTTAAGTCAGTATCGGAGCAGAATAAATGAGTTTAGTGATCGAGAAAAAAAATAAAAATGAAGATCTGACATGGCCAAAAATGGTCTTAATGGTTTCCCAGGACCCCGAAACGAATTTTGTTGATATTTGCCCCTCATCAACTTCCTAACTCAATTTGGAGTGGAGTTATACGAGGAACTAACTCAAAAGATAAGAAAAACAGACCAAAAAACCACATATTCGGAGCTGTGAATGAAGGGGCGGGGGAGGGAGTAATGAGGTTGAAATGTCAAATCTCCCAAAAGGCACATTTACATACAGATCCTCTACTAAATGTACATATCAAATTTCAACTTTCTAGTTCAATTTGGTGGGAAATTATAAAGAACTTGCCCAAAAACCACATTGTTGGGCTATGCAGGAGGGGGGGGGGGTTAGTTCACAATACATTTGAAATGTCGAACCTTCCACAAAGGTACATCTAAGACAATTACCAAGTCTACGTATTAAATTTTAACCTCTTACTCTAATTTGTACGAGGAAATAGGGGAGGAATAGCTCATTTTCAAAGTCAAACTGGTGAAAAACTTTTCATATCTCCCCTCCTAATTCACCGAGAAAGCTGATTTCGGTATATTTACTACAATTTTAAATTTCCTATCGATTGACTAAAAAAGGAACAATGTTTTGTGATTCTAGCCCTTCAGAACCCCCTACCCCAAATTTGAGTATAACTGAATTTTGACCCGATGTCAGCCTCACTCCAAAATATCAAATCCATCGTCAATCTAAGCTTATTTCTCAAATTTGATCGATTTTGGTGGATGTCGGACTGACCAAATGATTATTAGTTTCGAAAAAAAATAAATAAATAGAATTGAAAAAAAGAATGATGGGAAGTTATGCGAGGAACAAAGTCAAAAAATTAGAAAAATCGCCCCAAAATTCCACTATTTAGGACTGTAAAGGGGTGGTGAAATGGGGCTGAAAAGTCGAGATCCCCAAAAGGTACATCTAGAGCCCCTACTTAGCGCACATACCTAATTTCAAGTTCCTAGCCTAATTTGAAGGGGAGTTATGCGAGGAACAAATTCAAAAAATTAGAAAAAACGACCAAAAACCCACTTGATAAAGGCTGGCAAGAGGCGAAATAGGGCTGGAAAGTAGAAACCCCCAAAAGACACGCTCAGGGCGCCGACTAAATGTACATACCTAATTTCAAGTTCATAGCCTAATTTAGAGGGGAGTTAGGTGAGGAACAAACTTAAAAAACTCCGAAAATAAGAAGAAGCGGTCGAAAAACCACTTTTTGGGGGTGTGAGGGGGTGCAATGGAACTAAAAAGATGGATAATCCAAACAGCACATCTAGGGCCTCAACTAAATGTACATATCAAATTTCAACTACCTAGCTCAATTCGGTGGGAAGATAGGGGAGGAAAAGCTCTTTTTCAGGGTCAAAAACGGGAGAAACCCCCACATCTCTCCTCCTAATTGACTTAAGAGGTTGATTTTTGGATATGCTATACAACATTTGATTCTCTATC
>FIZR01007743.1:0-30973 GCA_900060175.1 Ferrisia virgata
AAAAAAAAAAAAAAAAAAAACAAAAAAAAAAAAAAAAAAAAAAAAAAAAATAGCGCGACACGATTAAAGCGCTCAACAAGACAACCTTCGACAAATGGAAAAGCACAAAAGAAAATTGTATATACGCGTTGTTCGTGGCGCGTTAGCGTTACGTTGCAAATGAAAAATACGTTACGAGATGCGCGCGCATATTGACGTTATCTTCACCATCGCGCGAACGATGCGAATCCTAATAGGCTCCCCACCATAGCGCTAAAGCGAGGAAAGGTTGGCCATAGTCGCTGACGTAGCACATTGAACGCGTAATGACGATATACCGATATCAGCGTAGCTATTTCAGCGCTGACTACGACTGTAATATTCGAGCGCGGGCGAACATGTTACGAGCCCGCCAAAGTTCCGCGGCACTCCTCTCCTGGCCGCGGGGCCAGCCATGAAACCACTACGCTCGCGCTGTACGGCGTGCTTTCTAGCGGTTGCCTTTGTCTCACGTTGTTGTCGAACCACAATACGTACGTTAAGTATTGTCCTTGCGTAGGATCGTAACGTACTACGTACGCATATTTACGCGGTAGCGTTACGACAGTCGTTACGTCGCGGTACGTAATGTACGCGTATTACGCGGTATGACAGGACGTTATTCTTGCAAATAGCAATACCTCGTGGCACGCGTTATTTTTTGTATAATTTTTTTTTTTTAGAGCCTGCAACGCGAAGCGTAATTCAGGTGAGAAGGCCTATGACCAGAAATGTTTCGAAGAGAAAGCGCAATTTTGTTTTGGCATGATAGAAGATAGATACAAAATTTCTGCGAATACGATGACAAAATTTAAAAATTCAAGGTACTTTAAAACTTCAAATGCCAATGTTACCGGCTGCTCGAGAAATCTACAATATTTTCCCGTGTTTGAAGATGATTTCGCCATGAAAAACTCAACATCAGAAAAATACCAGGGGGCTAACTTATTGATTGGTGGGAATGATATTATGCATGGTTACAAACCTACAGGTGAGGTGAATTTTACAGCAAGAGAGGTAGTGGCGTAAGTTCGATTCTGTTTTAGGAAATGAAAATTCACAATTGGAACATTTTCTAGCTAACTCACTGGCAAATAATTTACCGGTTTCGCAGGAAATTAATGCCCTCCAAAAGCCTTCATTTACGACAATATCGACAGTTCGAAATACAAATCCTGAATTTTTTACAACTAGAGTATCATAATGCAAATGAGAGAGCATATAAAGTACACAGGTAACATGAATCCATAATAAAATTTTCCCCTTATATTCCACACCTTTCATTTTTGAAAACACCATCATAAATACGTTGCAAACAAAAAATAAATACCACTGTTCAAAAATTAGTAGAGTGAACAGAATTTGGTAGTAAGTAGAGGTAGATAACTAGGTATAAAAACATCATTCTTGACCACTCTGAAAATACATCCCTTTCTATTGTTTTTCCATTTTCATAATTATAAAAAATTCATAAATTCTTCGAATTTCTTATGAAATTTCTAAAAAGATTAACGTGCTTCACCGAAACCATTTTTAAACCACAGAAAAATTCTTTGATTTTTTGTTGAGGGGAATAATAACGGTAAAATCTTGAAATTCTCTGAAAAAAGGAGAATAATCCGATAAATTGCAGCATTACTCTCTTCACAAACTATTGAAAAAAAATTTCCATTCATTTAATTAAAAGCAGAAATTTGAAAAAAAATTTCAGTTTCTATCAATCACTTTAAATACACGCTCATTCCACGTTAAAAAGATTCAAAAAGTGACTTGGGTATTTCAGTTTTGCTCAAATTATTTTCAAGTTTCTCTCATCAATGGCGTAGTTAGGTATTTTCCACCATGGAAAATTTTTTTATGCGGCCCGTTTGACTCATGTGGACGCAGTCATCTGAATCATTCGTCTCACCACCCCCCTCCCCCCTGAGAACAAAAATAGAATAAGTAGTACCTGAGCGAAACGTGAACCAAATTCTTAAGAAATCTCAAATCCCAAAAATGTTGAACATTTTACACATTTTGGAGTATTTTTGTTGATTTTTTTTTTTCACTTTGCGGCCTCAAAAATCTGCCGCTTACAAAATTTGCCGCCCTATTTCTCCCTCTTTCATTTGACAAAATAAAATCACTGATGTAATGACTTCAACAGTGACTACGTTTTTGGAACTCACCTCTTGTAAACAACGTAAGTGATATTTATAAATTGCCAGAGCTAAGCGAGCTCAAAATTTTGATAAAATAAGACTTTTAAAACGATTAAAATTGATGAGAAGGAGCACTTTGAAAACGGGACAAATTATTACACAAATCACTAATCAGCTATTTAAGTAGTTTAATTTTTGCCACCCACTGTAAAATTTGTCTCCGGTGGAACCTTTCATCCCCCCTCTCTCGGTGGTTTGGTGAAGAAATCGTTTTCGATTTTATACTTTCATGACGTAAGGGGGGGGGGTCGCAATTCACAAACAATTGAGACTCTCTATCAAGCAGCTCAATTGGAAGGCTCAAATTTCGAGAATGGTTAGACTTGAGATAAATGTAGTTGTGCTGTTTGATCGATAATCCAAAGGAAATGCGGAATTTACGGTCAAAATTTTGAAAGTTCGAAGTTGAACTTTAGAGATGAAGCTCAATTTTTGACGAGTAAAAAAATTAAAAACCCACCAGTAAAAATTTGAAAGAATTGGAAAAAAAGAAAAATGGATCTTTTCATGTTTGTTGTAATCCAATCAATTTTAAAAATGAGATCCCCACGTACCTAGGGGGAGGGGGCACGAGGTCCATAATCCTGGGCAAAATTCAAAAAAATGAAGTGATATATCGATTGTTACTTATTTGGGCTTGCTGAACTTGAATATTCATTTATTTTTTGGATCTTTCCTCTCACAGTGTCTCTCCAGCCACCATAAAAATGGAAAAATATTTAATAATGACTGTAACATTCTGTAGCGTATAGATTCCCACTGCATGAGGCATCGTTGTTGGAAACCTTCGAGTGCGATTCGGAGCTATTCTCCAAGATACTACTCTAAGAATTTTTCTAAAACGCGACTCCGAGGTTTTCTCCGGGAGGAGACCAAATACCAGTGCGTTTGATGAAGAGCTAATTCAACGTAGCCAAGTTCGAATATCAACTTACTTTCTTGATACAACTCCCTCTCTCTCCAAAATTAACTTCCAAATTACAGAAATTTGTAAAATGTAACCTATAATAAGAAACCTCTGTCAAGATCCAAAAGTCAAATATTTCTGCATAACCATTTCAATTTTCAAGATACTGTTTTTTCAACAAATTTTCCTATATTGTGGAAAAATTTTGCATCAAACAAGTTGGTGGTGAGTACTACATTTTCTAATAGATTATTTGTGATGAAACATTGTTACCACTTACGATCACAAAAAGTAAAAAAAATGCAGAGTGGAATTTTCCAAAAATGTTCCTTCATTTGTTGAAGAGTAAACGCAGTAAATCCGCCAAAAATAACTGGATCACGCTAAAATTTTGAGGCTAATAAAAATTAGGCCCTTTATTCTGAGTCTGCGTACTTGAAATGAATCATTCGCGAACTTTTTTATTGTGGCAGGAAAAATCAGTATGGCGAGGACTACTCATTTGTGCCAGAAATAGGTTTTCGATTTTTTGGATCTTGAAATGGTTCTTTCATCACAGGTCTCAAATATAAATACGAGATGGTCAACTACAATTTTGGCTAAAGTCCCTTTTGAAGGGGTTTCTTTGATAGACCAATTTTGGAGTGAGATTTTGACTTAATACTTTCAAGTGTTATTTAAATCCATGCTTTTATTGTGGAATATCGAAAGCGGGGTAAAATAACACATTCTACTGTTAACGAATTTTTAAAGATTTTTATTAAATTCATCTTTGAAAAATCATCTTCAGCAGCTGAAAATTTGAATTTATTAGGTTTTTTGACGTGCTTTTTCCAATTTTACGAATTTCATCAAATTCGGAATCCAATAAGACGCGCATAAATACTAAAAAGTAAACCGAATACAGTTTCAAATACATTGTCAAAAATGTTTGAAAATTAAGAAAGAAGTTGAATTATTATTCCATAAAAATATTGATCAATTTTTACGATACCTGAAGACATTTGCAACATAATTCAGACCTGTTTGAGAACGAAAGTCATAACAATTTTCCACGAATACATCTAATGATCAGATAAAATTGGTTATCGATGTAGAAAGTACAAATGAGAGGTGAAAAAAAAAAGCAATAATTTGCCGCCTTTTCAGAACTTGAAATTATTCTGGCGAAACGTATCGAAAATATCTACAAGACAAATTGAAAACGACAACGAAAATTCAAACAGGGCGAAATCTAAACAAAATCAAAAAAACAAGAAAAGTAGGTAACTTCGAAATAGCAAAATAACTGCTAAAGTAGAAACAACTCGAAATAAAACATCTCTATGAGGAAAAAATCTTAAAATTGATCAAACTGTTAATTTCATTTGACATTTCAATTTTCATGCCAAGACATATATTCACTTTATCCGAAAAAGATTTATACGACTCAGCAAGGTCAAAAATCAATGTACCTCTTTGTACAAAAAAATTATCCACTTGTAAAGTCACACGTTACACTTATTGAAATTTTCATTATTTTTACTTCAGCCAGCATTATGAAGTTCTCTTAACGTTTTTTTTTTTTCGCGTAATATTAAACCACATTGCGATGGCGGACGGTTTACAAGGCTATATCCCTTTTTAGCGCACTCATCGACCAACTTTCTACACCGCCACGAAACGTAAGTTCATTACACTTTGAAAATTTCTCGTATTAACAAAAAAAAAAAAAAAAGTTCAATAAAATCCATACCCTGCATTAAATTTTCTAATAATGTACGCTCAAACACCTCCTTTGAAAACGAATACAATCCTGATCCAGTTGTATCGAACACATAGTTTATTCGATTTTTTGAACAATGTGTAAAATGAACCTAGGCAAAGAAGGTTTTCGACTTTTTTTTTTTTTTTGACGATAACAAAGAATTAACTATACGTAGGCACCAACGCGATGTTGGTAGCCAAGTTATTATTGATTCTGTAGAAATGTGCGGTACTTCGGCGCACGTCAACCTTTACTACTTTCGTGTTGTTTTTCGAATCGAAAGTGAAAAAAAATTCACGAATATCTTATAACACGAAGAAACAAAATCGCGACAGGAAATCTACGCGTGCGTATCTTTTTATAAAATCATCGTGTAATAAATAACAACCTGCACCATTTACATGTTTTTTTTTCTTCTCATACGTAAATAGGTACATACTACATGGATAGGATAGGTGTGCAAAGGGCAAGGGATATTTTCACAAAAATGGACGACTGTTTGAGGCGGTAAACAGATATTCTGATGTAATTCTAGAGACTTTGAGGAAAGAATAAATTCTCTATTTTTTTTTTCGAGTAATACGAAAAATAAAGAACGAAACGATGTAAGTATGTAGTTATGAAAAAAAAATCATTTCCACGAAAAGTGAAGGCCTTGCTGAATATGAAAGAAGGTAAACTGGTACCCACAGACCTTTCAACGTACTTTCATTCGTTTACCTACTTTATACGAATTCCAAGTATTTGCCAAAATATTCAATACAAAGGAATCAGAAAAATTACCATTATTAACGAATGATGAAGTAGAAAATTTAAAAAAAGAAAGAAATTGACTAACAAAACGATTAAGAAAACCACGAGTTCATTCTGAAATTGAAAAGCAATCTCGAAGAGGTGGTCCCCGTTGTTCAAATCTACTAGGAAAAAAAGGCTCTATTCTCATTTTGCTTCAATTCCTCAAGTTCGTCGTAGTAAAGGGAGAAGTGCCAATTTAGAAAAACTCTCATTATATTGCTATTATCGAAAAACAATACATTCAACATTCATATATCATTACCAACATATGTACATACTGAATACAATGTTCATTTCTCTCAAGATGAGCTAATTCCTCTTTTTAAGCGAGTCAAATTCGTATTCATACATCACCGCATAACGATACCAAAAATCTCCTCAATCTATGCGAGAATTTGGAGGAAAAAAAACCATGTCGTCCATTACATAACGTTACAGAGCAGAGACGACGTACAGTGGAGGGAAGTAGAATCTCGATACATCGTATTAAAAACCAGACAAGCATTAAATTGAGAAAATACAAGAACAGCGCAGAGCAGAGCGGAGAAATAGGATATAATTCATCAACGTTACATCGCTTCGCCATCCGCAAGGCAATCAAGAATCAAAATGGCGTCAATAAAATGAATGGGGTCGATCTCGACGGCTTCCTACATCAACGCAGCAAGCAACGAGAATGCAACAATGAATTCTTAGTTTTCGGTCGGGTATTCTCAATAGGAGCTTATACATTATATTTTTTTCAACGACCACCATGTGTTCGTCTGGCGGGTAGTTGAATGGGCGGAGTCGAAGGAAAACCTATAGAAGGGTGATCGAGACCGTGCTCAGAACAGCATTATGAAGAATACATATCTTTCGACACAAATTAATCGTCTTTGCAATTATTTTTTTCTCTCTAAATACTTCTTTACCGATGCAAATTTTGATAGTTCAATTAGATGTTCACACGAGGCTGCAGTTGAATCAACTTTACATTTCATTAACCACACGCTGAAATAATTATATCAGTTTATCGAAGATTTTTGCTTCTAAAAAATCATTTGTATTCGACCTACGTAATTTTCATGCTTTGAATAAAAAGTGAGAAGACGTAACTTATGAATACGGTATACGAAATTAGAAATCTATCGCAACATTCCAGATGTCCTCGAAGATTGACCGAATCACAAAAATACGATAAATAAAAATGAAAAATTTCGTACGTTGGCAACACATATCTACTTTAAAATCTGAAACAGTAATGCTTTTCCATTCCTACGAAAAGTAAAAAATTCTGAGTTTCTTTGAAACCATATGAAACTTGGGAAGAGTCAACAGGAAGTTGGTAGGATGACAGGAGTAAAGAAAAAAGCATAGCTTCAAAAACACCATAACTCGGTCCTCGCTTTGCTACAGCTGCTAGCAATAAGAAAAAAAAAAGTCGCGATGCTTTTTTCCCCAATCAATGGGAAGGGTAGGAGGAGTTCAATGGGGCTAAAAAGTTGACACCGCAAAAGACTTATCTAGGACGCGTACTAAATGTACATATCAAATTTCAACTTCCTAGCTCAATTTGAAGGGGAGTGACGCGAGGAACAAACCTACAAAATAAGAAAACCCAGCCAAAAAGCCACATTCCAGGCTGTCAGGAGGCGAAAAGGGTCTGAAAACAAAGTAACTATATCTAGATCAATTTGGACGGGGAGATAAGGGAGTAATAGTCCCTCTTCAATGTCAAAAAGGGGAAGAACCCTCATATATCCCTCCTAAATGACGCGAGAGGCTGATTTCTAAATATGCAACACACCTTCGGATTGTCTATCGATTGGTTCAAAAAGGAACAATTTTTACAATTTTAGTCTCTCAGCACCTCCTCCTCCAAATTTGGACACAGCTGAATTCCAGAATATCAAATGGCACGCCAATCAAAGCCTATTTCCCGAATTAGACCCATTTCGGTCAGTTTCTAGCTATGCGAATAATTTTTTAACCCCCGAGGCAAAAAATAAAAATAAAAATTTGACATGGTCAAAAATGTTCGTAATGGTCTTTTAGGACATCGGAACAGATTTTGTTCATTTTCTCCTCCTTATCCGCCGTGGGTCGATAGACCATAATAGTCTAGTTTTCACTGGCAAGGTGGCCGAAATTCAGGCTAAAAACCGACCTAACAACTATATTTTTGGGAACTCCGAGGTGCAATGAGGCTAAGAAGTCGAAACCCCGAAAAGGCACAGCTAATCTACATAGCAAATTTCAGCTTCCCAGCTCAATTTGGAGAGGAGTTTTGTGAGGAACAAAGTCAAAAAATAAAAATAACTGACTAGAAAACTGAATTTTTGGAGCTGTGAAGGGTTGCATTGAGGATGAAAAGTCGAAATCCCTAAAAAGCACATCCAGAATCTATACTAAATCTGCATACCAAATTTCAACTTCCTCGCTCAATTTGGAAGGGAGATAAGGGAGAAACAGCCGTTCATCAGAGTCATAAAGAGAAAAAACCCCCATGTCTCCCCTCCTAATTGACCTAGAAGGCGGATTTTGGGGTATGTTATACAAATTTAGATTGTCTATTGATTGGCTCAAAAAAGAATAATTTTTGCGAATTTAGCCCCTCTCTCTCCCCCCCAAAATTGAGTATGACTGAATTTTGACCCGAGGTCAATCCCACTCTAGAATATCAAATGCTCCGCCAATGTAAGCCTATTTCCTAAATTTAATCGAGCTGAGCAAATAATTTTCAATTTTCAGGAGAAAAAAATGGAAAAAAATATCTGGCATAGTCAAAAATGGTCACAATTTTCTTCCAGCACCCCTCACGCCCCAAACTTCGTTGATATTCCCCCTCATCCGTCGTATTTCGACAGATCGTAATAGCCTTGTTTTTATTAAAAATATGACAGACGATCTGGCTAAAAAAAATTTTTCGAAATATCCAGTTTGCAATCTTCATTTCTCAGAATCAAATGTGATAAATATTACTTAAATGAACTGCTAAAATTTATAACTGAGGACAGCATCAACTGTACCTTTACAAAAAAAAAAAAGAACATTTCTATCGCGAATCGATGTCGAAAAAATTATAATTCTAGAATATTTGAACCCGTAGGTTATCCACTTGTAAATTTCATACGAAAAAAATTCAATACTCGTATACGTGTAAATTACTCGTAGCAAAAAGAAAAAGGCCACCTTGTATGCAAATTTCCACGAGCGATGATGAAATACAATCACTCATGCAATTATCTAATCATGTATGAAAAATCTTCCAACAATATGGCGGAGAACACTCAAATACAATGAAAGCAACACGGTGCATAAATTTACATTCGACATTTGTACTTGAATCGAACCGTCATTCGAGGAACCACCATGCATCATTACTTTCAAGTTTAATAAATAAAAAATACGACAGGATGAATCAAACGAATTCCATTAAATAAGTATAAGTCATTAGATAATAATACGAAAACATACCTCTGGTTTCACGGTAACGCGATGCAAGGCGAGAAAAATAATAAATTAATCTTCAATCGATTAAAAATGTAAAATTTTCTTCAAGCATTAACCGCAATTTTACACAATTCTCCACTTAATCGCGGCCATTTTGAATGCATACAATTCAACGTTATCACTTCGATGAAAATTTCAAGGTTACATTCTCTCTGTCTCATTCCCTCTTTGATAGAAAAAAAAATAAAAAATTCCATTAAAATGATAGCGAAACACTTGTACGTCTAAAATGTGAACAAAAATCAATGATCAAGGAAATATGCCTAGCAGCAGTAATCACCCCAAGAATAGTATTTTTGCAATCATCAGCTCAACGGAAATCATCAAGTAAATACTTATTTTCAACTGAAGGAAAAAATGTTGAAACGTTGCACTTTGTACAAGTGAGTTTTATCGCGAAACTCTCACGCGAATTTTCTTTCTCTTCGATACACCGGAAATCAACCATCTTGAAGACATAGCACTTTCAGCATAGGTTAGGAAAAAAAAAAACGTCTACGATATGTCTCGACATGGAAAATTCTTCTGCTTATCTTGGATCGATGCAGCTAGCTCGGTTCGATTTAAATTGTAAAACTACGCATTACCAGACGAGATACGTATCTCGGAATGGAAAACTACGACTCGAAAATTTTCTATAATACATATAAGTACCTTTCGAAGTATTAATTATTTCAACATAATTAACCGTAACTATATTTCATATCCGTAAGTTCGACTTTGTAACGAAAGCACTAAGTATATATAACTAATAATTTCATTGCGAATGATAATTATTATCGGAGTATTTCGCGTGTATTTTCAACACGTTCATTATTACAGTATTGAAATATAATCGGCCAGCTTATCATGATCGATATTTAACGTATTTACATTAAAAAAAAAAAAAATCGTACTTACGACTAAAAAAGTCCGCTAAATTTGACCCTTGATTGATGGTAAATTGCGAAATATAAACTTGTTTTTTGAACATTCTGTATAATGTATATCGTCGGTATCGTAATAACCTGAAATAATCGTTAATTTTTCATTAATACACAATTTATTGACAAAAAATTAAACTAGCATACTTCGTAGGTATCGACAAAAAAATTACTCACATTAATAAACGCTTCAACTTTCAAAAAAAGATTAGATAAACGATAGTAGGTAGGATTTATAAACAGGCAGACGTTTTTCAATCAATCTCAAGAGAGAGGGAGAACAGGAACGAAGTCGAAATAATCTATATGTACTTCACGAGGGGGTAATTCTTAGCGACTTTCAATGTAACATGAAATGAGGGAAACAGAAAGATAATGAATAACTTAAACGCTAAAATTAGCCAAATTATTACGTGGGTCCAGCTACATACACATACATTTCACGATAATTTTCACAAAATGTAAATTTTTATACAAAATTAATCCAATAAAATCTCACGTATTTGAAATTAAACCCCCTTTTCAGAAACAACGGTTCTGTATACGATTCAATATTAAATTTCCTCATACGATAAGTATACTAATAATATTACCCTTTAAAGCAAATGATTTTAACCTCGAACGATAACGATTCAAATTTAGATACGAGTACGATAAAAAGGAAGCCATTTTATGGAAACTTCTTTTTTATAACCGGTACTTACACAATTTATAAAATCGAATGATGAAATTTTTTACGTAGACATTTCATTACAAGGTCAAAAAACTAATACGCGAGTAAACAAGCAAAAAATTACATTATTTCGAATGAGCGACCAAAAATGAATTTATTCGACGAATGGAGATGTCATTACTTATAAATATTATTACAAAAAAACGGTGATTTAGGTACATCGCCATGAAATTATTTCTTATTTCAAAACCACGACTAAATGTATTGCGTCTCTGCGACTTTCCTCGTTTTAATTTAAAACAAAAAAAAAATCACAAACTTAACAAGGTTTTTTCCATGTTTTTGCATTTTCACAGATGAAATTTACGCGAATACGAAACACTTGGCCAAAAGGTAAACGACTTTCCCATTTTTCGGGAAAAAAAATTTCACATTCGGCGCATGCGCAATACATAGACCGCGTTTTGTAGATGCGAATTTCCATGAAATTGGACTAAATATCGATACATTTTGGCATTAAAATACGGTACACGACGAATCGGCGAACACGTGGCAATGAAGTATCAATTTAACTAACTAATTCTATACGATAGGTACGAACAAAGTATGAATGAGATCACGTAATACCACCATAGAAGAACAAAAACTAAAAACAATCAGATGTTGAAAACCAGCAATATTTAATAAATTTCAAGTATTAATGAAGTGAGATATTACACACGAGTGGTGTCGATACGTAGTACTTGTATTATAATATTAAACCACGAATTACTGAATACACTGTAAGTATAACTCTCCTTACCTGAGTGAACAGTGCACGTGTAATATGAGGACGTCACTATACCACATCACTATAAAATCATAAATACTACGATCTACCGTACTAGTGAAAAACATGACAATTTAATAAAAAAACATAGAAGTTATAACACAATAAAGTGAACTAAAAATGGCACGAATATCCAACGAAAGTTACACATTTCATCACAATGCGTCAACTTTTTACTTTACGTTTGCCGGTATATATGAGCTATCGAAGAAGGAAAATATATGCGTTGAAAAACATGAATACCACGGCATCGTACGGAAGAATCCGTAACGATAAAAAGAGCAACGTAACTAGCGCTGTAAAGTTTAAAGTGGCGTGTAACTGTACTATGAAACTCATGGGTGCTCGTTTTCTTCGTTCAAGCGCGGTGTCCAGATTAAAATACTAAAAAAAACTGTAAGCACTTCTCTGTTCGGTTAATTTACTTATAAATTCGCATTGTAAGATGTTCATCGTTCAATTACGATACATATTCATTATTGTAAAATATTGAAATTTGAAATAAAACCACGAACAGTACAAATATTGGTACAATGTAGTATCTCTGAATACGGTGAAACGACGAGCTTACAGATAACAGATATGGTATAATCGAACGCGTATGCAACACGACATTCTAATATGTTGGTAAATTTATAATTTCAGCATTCTCAATTCTGAGCTACTGCAGAATAAATGAACTAACTAATGTTTCGAGAAGAGGGGGTAATGTACAAATGGTGTTGTCAAGGAAGCCGAACGAAATGTTGTCTCAAGCATTTTAGGTTTTTGAGTGGGGGAAATCAACTTCAAGTTCGTTGTTAATACGTACTGAATTCTACTTCTTGCAAGTTGCCTCGCATATTTTGCTTTTCCCCATTGCGATTTGCAAACGAAAAACACGATTCCCCCCCCCCCCATCTTAAGCTAAATATTTCGCTTTCTCGGCAGGAAAAATTATCCATCATCCTTTCTTTTCTGTTTGGTGAAAATTTTGCGTTAATTGGCTTGCACACGATTTTTCAATTCTAATTTTCAAAAAAATTAATCGAATGCTAATCATAATTCAAGTGCACGATTATTTTTTCATTTCAATTTATTTAATCGAAAATTGACCTAAATGCCCAATTGCCCATGTAGTTACGATATTCACTTTGTATTTTGAATATTAGCCAAATGAATTGATCGTGTAGATTTTGTATTGATTATTCGATGGATACTGTACAAGTTTTTTTCTTTCATTATTTTATTGCTGGGTCAAATCTTCTGTTTAAAAGGTGTAAATCACTATTTTATGTATTGTTTATTGGCACAGCTTTAGATTAACGTTTTATTTTTATTACGTGTATTGTTCATATCCTTTGATTCCAGTTGTTGGATATCGAGCTCGATTTAACTGCGCAAGTATGCAGTTACAAATTTGCTAGTGTAAATTATAGGATTTGGAAATAAGTAATACGAAAATACTTCAAGTCTTGAAAATGAAAATAACAGCAGTCCATACTCACGATACTACTAATGCTAGAACAGCTTTTGGTGTTATTGCGATTTATACAAATGTAACAGAGTTGAAAAATGATAAAAAAAAATAATAAAATTTTGTAAATCTAGAGAAAACTGTCGTTTTTATATTTTACTAACATTAAAAAAATATTTGATATTTTGTTTTTGGTTACCTACATAGGTACTTCATTTATTTAACTCGCTAAAATTTATTTGGCATTTTCTTAAAAGTTTATTTACTACTTTATATTTTGATTTTTTTTCTAAAAAATAATGATTATCACTTGCCTTAAGACTTCAGAAATTCGTTACTGTCGAACGCTTGTTAAATATTTCTTGCCCATGTAGTATGTATATAGTTAAGTTTGGGTAAGTACTTTAACCAAGTTCAAAATTGGCACAAATTCATCACCTTGGAAGTTGAAATTACATTTTGGTGAAAGCATAGCATTTATTCTAATTAACAGCAAAAGTTACCTTCAAGCTTTTTTCAATTTAATAAATGATCATAAAATTGCCAAAAAAAAAAAATGACGAACTCGTACCAACAAGAAAGAATTTTAAAAGTATTACTCGCTTTTCAAAGTACCCGTAGCAGGCAATAATAATTAATTACTGTAGAGGACTCCAATGTACCAGTAAGACTTTCTTAAATCTAAATTTGTATGAACGACTACTCCGCCTTTTTAAAATCATACAATATACCATTCTTTTAGTGCATAGTGATAAAGGCGGAATTTTAAATTTATCATCAATACAGGAAAATGGTACCTAATTGGCATAATAATAATGACTAATTTAAATTTTTTATGTTTCATGCCTGTGTATTTTTCAAACTTTTCGTGCAATTCTACGCTAATTTATGTAAATCATTTTAAAATAAAAAATTCACCTCAGTAAATACACTTCACAAAGTATAATAATTAGGTAAATGAAAGGAAAAAATGAAATGAAAATAAATACTAATCACGGAATCAATTTTCTTTCTAGTGACAGCAAGAACTTAATAATGATATGTACTGAATACTGATAAAAAAATATATATTATCAGTGAGATTGAATCAAATTAATATATCATGAACTATTTTCATCGTGCACTGCATACAATTTATATTGAATATTTCTGAGATATAATCATATTAGAAAAACGTAAAGTGTCCAAACTTTGAACGTATACTACAAACAGGTAATATTCTATTAAAATAAAAAAAAAAGTTAGTTCAACGATGAGTCGAAGTTGAATGAAAAAGCTGACAGATTATCACGCAATGAATACTTCAATTCGTTAATCCAATTTCCGTTAGAATGAGAATGACAAATCTCTGCGAATTATACTTCAGTCTTCTGTGTTCAGTACACATATCAGTTCATTTATTAAGTAAAAAAAAATTGCTTATAAGCTCGATATCTGCGAATTTTAAAATGATTGCATCAATTGTCTATGCGTAAATGACTAAATCAGTACAGAATACACAAGACACAGCAACAGAAGAAGAAGAAGGACACAAAAAACGAGAAACGATTATCATTATCATACACAATTAAAAAAAAAAAATAGGTCGGCGAATGTTTAACAGCGCTGTTGATTTTTTTTTTTTCGTAATACGATATAAACAGTCGAGCTTTGCAACGACCTAGTTTTCTTACGATTATCTATTCGACTTGCAAAGTACTCGACTCGAAAAGGTATTACTTATGTTGGACCAAGCTGTGTAATTTGCTTAGAATCCATCGTTGTCTCTGACTCTGACCAAGCTTCTTTTCATTTTGCGACGTAGTTTTTATCGCAGCGCGTGCAACTTTTTAATACTTTTAAAACCAACGGTGAAGCCTCCACCTACTCAAAATATTGTAATACACTGCACTACCTCCGGTTTTTAAAATTAGGTCAACGAATGCGCTTGTACGCTCGCGCTTCTATTCCTTATCTCGATGCTTTTATAGCGAGTAGACCGTGCCGCAGTAATTAACAATCTAACAATATTTTGGCCATAAATGCAATATTTTCTCAACAAGGAAATGTAGAATGTGTTCTTTTATTGCAGCACTATCGTCATGTTTATAGGTAGAGAGGTGCCAACTACTACAGCAGTAGGTCAGGTCGTACTTACTTATTCAATTTAAAGTGCAAAGCTTTTTATATGTTCCATCTGCACCAACAGTAGAATATTGTAGTTATCAACGACGCAAGCGAAGATAAGTACCCGGCTTTTTTTGATATCTTATCAGATAAACTCGAGTAACTTTTGTAGGTATATAAGGAAGAATTAAATACATCGTATGTAGGTCATCAAGTCTGCGTATCATTTATTTTGAACAGTTACATTATTTGAATTACTTACGTTCATATGTAGGTTGGTACATTTATCTGTACAATTCACGTTTTTAAAATTCATATATAATGTATTACATATTTAGCATTGAATAAACCTTGTTATTCATTCGATGTTTAAAAAAGGAATTTATACTCAAGTAGTAAAGCTTATTCTTATCATTTTTAATACTCTGTTAGTCATTTGATTCATTTCAAATATCTGTTGAGTAATAAAATATCAAAGCGTGCAAATGATCGGATGCCCTAAGATCCTGACACATCATTCAGAGTTGCTGTTCTAGTTGAGAAGTTTGAAATTGTTTATATAATTACCTACATAACAGCCAAGTCAAAAGTTAAGAGAATGGAAAAACATACGAGCTCTTTGTATCCATTTCATTCATTTTGAATAATTTTATTTTATTAAAAAGATATATCGGATTGATTTTATCAAATATGTTTTACACATGAGTAATTTTCAATCGCAAAAGATCTTATCAATTCTTATCAAACTTTACGTTTACCAATATTTAATACAACAACATGATACTTTGATTTTCATTTAAAAGGTGATTATTTTTCATTTTTATTCGTAAAACTGACTGAATACTTTTGAAAATTCTTTCACAACACTTATACTTTACCCATTTTCGTAACATCTGTTCGCCACGTATCACATTGGTATATTTTTAAAGAAAATATCTAAAAAAAATATTCGAAGGCTTCGACTTTACTATAAAGTGTGAAGTAAAGTAATGATATCATTAAATTTAGAAAAAAAAAAAAAACTATTCATTCGTATAAAATTGTGAAACAATTTTCTAAATTCATCATAGATAAAAGAGCAGCTGTCTTGCAACCTGCATGAGGGAAAACACTATAAAGAAGATTACTCGAACAATTTTATAATATGTACTGGATACATATTAAGTAGTATGCGAAATTAAAATGAGACGATTATTTTAAAACTTCACCTGCAATTTAAAGAAAAAGTTAGATGATCGATTGAAATTTTCGTGAAATGTTTTCAGGTCGTGGAATTTAAATATATAATTATTTTTTATCATGCACTCAATCAAATCATATTTATTAAGCTGTTTTTTTTTTGTTATAAAATATTAATTTATTTTTCTTTTTTAATATTTTTTCACGCAACCAAAAAAGTATTCGTGAAATAATACACGAGTAATGAGAGAAATTTATGAGAAAAATTTATTCACTTCATGCAAGATTACTTAATAAGGTGGTTCCTTTTCTAATACGGATATGAAACCAGTCTAACAAAACTATTTGTAGTAATTCTGATTACATACCCAGTGTTGGGGAAGCATTTGAAGTTTACGAATAATCTAAACCCATTTTTAGAATTAATAGACGACTACATTGGTGCCCGAATATCTTTAAATAGTTTTTGAGTATAATGTAAGAATGAGAAAAAAAATGAAATAATTAATGGGCGTGGTTATGACCTTAAAAGTAAATAGTAGGTATTTTCGTTTGCGATCTCTCCATATCTCACATCCTTTCTTTTTCTACTGAGTACTGTGTATTTCTTTTGTATCGTGTTTGAGAAAATGAAAAATAAGAAAGTGTAATTGACATTTTACTTACTCGTAGCTACTTGTTATGAATAATAAAACAATAGTATTTAAAGGTTGGCCGAATGAGGACTGTGAATACCCATGATACAAAATAACATTGGTAGGAAAAATTCAGAAACTACTTCGATCATTATGTTACACTTCTTGCCTCTTACGTTAGCATCTTGCACGAAAATGTTCATTTCTTATTAATCATTGCTTATGACGCTAGAAAGTATGAGTGCCAACCAGTAATACCAGATAAAGACAAAAAAGACATTTCACCATTTCCTCAAAACTTGAACTCGTAACATATGTCGTACACGTAAATATTTCGCACATCGTCGAAATACCTACACTATTCGTAGGCCTTTTCTTTTACGTCTACGTAAACCAGTTTTAATGTTGTTCGCGACCTATGATAATTTTTCATTTACCTACCTTCATGCGTCGCGTCGGCTGAATTAAAAATAATCTTTTGTTTTAGTCGTGCAACAAAATTTTAAGATTAATTAACACGAAACCGGTTAGTATACGAAGTACATACATACGTACGTAAACGAAGTACGAACTCGAATCACAATATATAAATCGTTTTTTAAACCGGTTAATTTATTACAGGAAAATACTTACTTTTTCATTATAAACGTCAAAAAAAAAAAAAAAAACACACACACAAATATACAAAATTGAATAGCCAGTAGCATTTTTTTGATTTTGAAAAAAAAAACCATAATTCTATTACTGAAGGTTGAACGAATGCTTCTCAAATGCTATCTGCAGTAATGTCTATTTTTATCACACGGGGCTAATTTTTCGTTAGAGCAAAATTTTCAAAAATGAATTGCGAATTAATTCGGCGTGCTTGAAATCTATATCCATTTATACAGCGGTATTGATGGCGGAATAAATGATTCTTATTACGTTCGTAGGTTTCGTACAGACGTAAGTGTAGAGTTATAAATTAAAAACTTGTTTGAATAACGTCTACAAATGATAAAAAATACCTTGTGAGTTGGAAAAAGAGATGTATTTAGGTGTCTGGTATGATATTTTAAACTACTCTTTATTTTGCATAAAATGATTTATTAAGCTTGAACTGAAACCAACTGAAACAGATACCTGTATACACATTGCGATTTATTATTTGCTGAGGTAATTACTTATAGTGTATAATAATTTTCTGACCCACATATGTATTAAGAAAAATACCTGTTATCCTACTTTTGTTTCGGATTTAGTTTTTAATGAAATAGTCATAAGTACATAGTACAATTATTTAAGAATTTTGCAATCAACATACGGAGTATTTCACTTGAATTACATCGCCTTCGTGTTATCAATACAGCAACCGGTATTGCATTGATGTGAAATGGTTCAAATACTTTGACTATTGAAGAGATTTTTATGTGAAAATTGAATGTATCTTGTTGGTGAAGTGGAAAGATGTCCTATCTGAATTTCAACCTGTAAGCTTAAATTAGTAAAGGATTTGGTATACATAACCAATATGAGCGGGAGTGATCTTGAGTTAAAATTCGGATATAATCAAAATTGAAAAAGCTGGAGGCAGAAAAAGAACATCAAAATTGTTCTTTTTTAATTCAACGTAGAGAACATCAAAAGTTGTACGTATTAAATCCAAAAATCAGCTTCTTACCTTAAACAGGAAAGGAGATATATTTAGGACTTCCCTAAAAAATATTGCAGCCCCCCGCTGCAATCTGGCATGTAAATTTAGTAAGAATTTGCTTTTTGGAATCTCGACTTTTCATGCCATTCGCACTTCCTTCCCCAAAAATAGACCGTTGGATAGTTTTTAGCCTTTTCAGAGTTTTTTTGAGACATATCTCTTCAATTTGGATTGACTTAGGCAGTTGAAATTTAAACATTACAGGTTCAATAGAGGCTTCTAGATGTGCCTGTTGACCTGCTAGTAACTAAAAAATTAAAACCCCCAAAAGGTACATCTAGGATCTATGGTTAGTATACGTACCAAATTTCAACTTCCTAGCTCAATTTAGAGAGGAGATAGAGGAGAAACAGCCCTTTTTTAAAGTTAAAAAGGAGGCAACCTCTCATATATTCCGTTCTAAGTGACCTTGGAAGCTAATTTTTTGATATTTTTTACAACATCAGGCTGTCTATCGATTGGCTTAATAGAGAACAATTTTTACGATTTTAGTCTCTCAGCGTCCTCTCCCCCAACTTTGGACATGGCTGAATTTTCACCCGAGGTCATTTTCACTCCAGAATATCAAATTTTCCACCAATCGAAACTTATTCTCCAAATTTGATTGGTTTTTGTCCGTATCGAGCTGAGCAAATAATTTTTATTTCGGCCAAAATGGTCGTAATGTTTTTCTAGGACACCAAAATGGATTTTGTCAATATTTCCTCCTCCTCATCCGCCGTAGGTTGATAGACCCTAGTACTATGGTTTTCCTTGACAATATGACTTAGAAAATCAGGTTCAGGCTAATTAACTAAATTTAGGTATCTCTACCTATGTGTAAAAATACGAGTAAATTTTATCTTTTTGACCGAATTTTCTGTGGCATTTTATCAATGGAAGCCAGGCTCTTATGAACTATGGAGAGAGGAGTATCAAAAAAATCCGTTTTGAGTCATAAAAGACCACTGACGATGAGATGATTTTTGGCAATGCCAGATATTTATTCCTTTTTATTTAATTATTTTGCTTCATCGAAGCTAAAAATCACTTATTCAACTCGATACAAACCAAAATTAGTCAAATTTGAGCACTACGCTCGGATCGGCTACAAATTTGATATTTTTGAGTAAAGATGACCCCGAGTCAAAATTCAGTTATCCCCAAATTTTGAGGAGGGAGCGCTGAGAAATTACAATCTCGAAAATCGTTTGTTTTTAAGCCTATCGAAAGAGAGTCAAAAGTTGTGTAAAATAATCAAAAATCAGCCTCAGATGTCAGATAGAAGAGGAGATACCTGAAGACAGCTATTCTCCTCTCTGAATTCAGCTAGATAGTTGAAATTTTGTATGTAGATTTAGTAAGGGAGTTAGATGTGCCTTTTGGGAGTTTCAGCTTTTTAGCCTCGTTGCACCCCCTCACAGTCTCAAAAATGTAGTTTTTTACAAGGTTCTTCTTATTTTTCAATTTTCTCACACACATATCTCCCTTTCAAATTAGTGTATTTGGTTGAAATTTGGTATGTAGGTTTATTAGGAGCCCTAGATGAGCCATTCTGGGGGGGGGGGTTTCAGCTGTTTACTGTTATATCTACTTATACCACTGCCATAAACGCACCCAGAAATTTTTTGAGGAGGAACTACAAAAAAACCAAAAAAAAAACAACACATTTTCAGGAGGTTGAAAAGTCAAATATACTGTCACAATTTAATATATATACAAAATTTCAACTTCCTAGCTCAATTTGGAGGGGAGTTATGCGAAGAACAGACCTTTCTCAAGGTCAAAAAGAGGAAAACCCTCATATCCCCCCTCCTAATTGACTTGAGGAGTTGATTTTTGGATATGTTATGCAAATTTAAATTTTTTTATGGATTGGCTTAAAAATAAACAATTTTTGCAAATTTGGCTCCTCAGAACCCCCTCCCCCAAATTTGGGCACAACTGAATTTTGACTTCAGGTCATTCCCACTCCAAAATATCAAACGGTACGCTAATCGAAGCGTATTTACCAAATTTTATCGATTTTGGTTATTATCGAGCTGAGTAAATAATTTTTCAATGGGGGAGGGGAATAAAAATGAATAGCTGACATGGCCAACAATAATCGGAATAGTCTTCTAGGACTCCAAAATCGATTTTATTGATACCCCCCTTAAAAGTTCCCATCGATGGAGGTAGAGCACGGTGCTCGGGAGGGAGAGGGGTCACAACCCCCAAAAATCAACTTATTTGCTATATTTGCTTAAATACCAGTTTTAATGAGCAAAAAGTTGTGCAAGAATTTGAAGTAGCATCAGTATACTACAACTTGGCTTTTATAAACTTTTCTGTAGATATGATAGGGGCGGCGGGGGTGAGCCCTCAAAAAAGGATGTATTTCAGGTCACAGTATAATAATATGCGATGAAATGCGACGAAATTTCACAGTATGAATCGTACTAAGCATAAATGATAATTTTCCTCATCCGTACTACCCCTTCACCCCCTCTCCTCACATACACGTCGTTTTTTTCAGAATTTTTCCCCTAGAAATCGGTCAATGCGAGTTGAATTATATAATTAAATCGTACTCTTCCTTTCTTGGACCTCCTCCTTATCCTCGTAAAAATACGAGTTTCGGTTGATAATATGACGAGAAATTTTTTTTTCGCCTAACTCAGGTTTCTTCTGGCTTAAAATTATGAATGAAAAAAATTATTCCCCTCCATACTTGAACACAACTAACATTTATACCCTAATTTATACCAACTTTTAACCAAAACTCGTATTTTTGCAGGGCGAAAGAGGGGATACTCAAGAGAGGGAGGAGTACGATCTGTACGGGAACTTGGTATTTCAGTAATTTCGAATTGTATAATGTAACTTGCATATTTGGTTTCTAGGGGAAAATACGAAAAAAAGAACATGTGTGTGGAGGGAGGGGGTAAAGGGGTAGTATGGATGAGGAAAATTACCATTTATGCTTAGTACGATTCATAACGTGAAATTTCGTCACATATTATCGCAATTTACATCCTTTTTTGAGGACTCGCCTCCCCCACCCCTATCATACTTACGAAAAAATGTGTAGAAACAAAGTTGTAGGAAACTGAGTCAACTTCAAATTCTGATCGATGTAACTTTTGTCACATTAAAACTGGTATTTACGCAGATATAGCGAAAAAATTGATTGGGGGGGGGGTGCGTGGATCGCGCTCTACCTATTTTTAACCGCTTGGACTATTCTTGTATGACTGATAATGTGAAGCTTACTTATCAAGTGAGCAGGAGATTCATTAATTGATTCTACGTCCTATTATATGATTTATACGATTTTGAAATGATATGGTTAAAGTTATATAAATTTGAACTTTGTAAAAAAAACTGTTTACTCGAATTCTTCTGAGTACACTTGTGGTGAAAAATTTTATATTTAGCGTGAACTTGAATCTTTTAGGTAAGTTTGCGCGCATGTAAATTTCAATGGCCATGTTGATGTTGTAATGATGACACTGTAACCACAAAAACCGCTCAATATGGCTGCATTGCGGTTTAATGAACAATAACAAGCGATTTTTCAACATCTTACAAAAAGCATACTAAGTACCATTCTTAGCCATATACTTACGTAGCTAGGTATAGAAAGGAACACCTAGCTACGTTGTTAATAATGGAAAAAGAAAAAAAAGTGTTGCATTTTACTGACAAAAATAAAAACGTAAACAGTATTCGGACGATTTAGTACGAGTATTATTATTATTATTGTTCCAGCGCGGAGTATTATTAAATACACGTGCAGTTGCAATGAGTGTACAATGCAATGCACTCGAACGTCCTTTATTCCCCCCTCCCCCGCGTTCTCTTGCATAGTTACGCTCTTTACAACCTTGCGGTCAATATCCTTTGGTGTACTTAGTTGTTTTTCGGAGGAAACGAAGGTACACATGCTGGTTGTATGTACTTATTGAGTTTGTCTCACAGTCACTGCTTCACAGGAATGTGGAATTATCTACGCGAACTAATAAGTGCAGTATCTCGGTTCAATTGGATAATTTGGCCGATAAGAACAATGAATTTTTCTTTCTTGTTTTTTTTTTTTTTTTACTTTTTTTTTCACAGATAATGACCCGAATGTACTGTAGGCTCATGTAAGTACTCATTACTCAATAGCTACTTGTACTTGTGTACGTACGTAATATGTTCGAAACAGTAAAGGTAGTAAAACGATGTTTTTACCTCCGTTTCCTCCGGTTGATCGATTAAATCTCTTCTTAAGAAATACATAAATTACAATAAGGGCAATTGTAAGATTATTGCGATCACCTATCGATAATTGATAATTACCAACGGTGCTGTCTGTGCTATGTTGGTGCGTTGCCCGCCTATGTGATGCGATGTACGTACCTCTACCTGCCTACCTATCTAGTGTACCTATCTACGTAGTAACTATACCTATACATATATTACATATATGTATTTGCAATATAGGTAGAGGTACACGTACAAAAAAACGAGTGCAATGAACGATCCATCTTCTCTGTTATACGGTGCAGAATTATATTCCCTCAATGGTAAATTCACCACGGAGGAATTTTGACGTAGTACTTTGGTGGTAAGTGTGTACTATCGAGATACATACCTGACCAAAGTTTTGGACTCTCGTCCCAATCGTTGGTTTTAAGAGGTTCCCATGTGATTTTTTGAACTTTTTTATTTTTTATTTTTAGAGTTTGTTCGTCGTATAACTCCTCTACAAATAGGGCTAGGAATTTGAATTTTAGGTAAGTCTCGTCTGTAGAGACCCTCGATGTGCCTTTTGGGAGTTTAGACTTTTTAACCCCCTTTGAACCCTTCCTACCCGCAATGCTGATTAGGAAAAAGGCATCGCTTCAATTCCCATAAATATATTCGAAATTGTAAAGTTGTATTTTTCAACATTTTTTCGTGATTTTTGATCAATTTTTTACACTTTTTACTCGTGTTTGTCAAATTTTTAATGATTTTTAACCATTTTTCTTCATATTTTAAGTCAATTTTCACCTAATTTTTGACAATTTTTCGTTAAGTTTTATCAATTTTCTATTATTTTTTACGAATTATTTCAGTCAGTTTTCTTGCAAACTCGATGATATTTTACATAAATTTAAATCATGTTCAACGTTTTTTTACATTATAAAAATCAATTTTGACCAAAATTTCTACATTTTTTCGTAATTTTTGATCGATTTTTTGAACTTTTTACTTATTTTTTTTTTCAAATTTTTACCTGATTTTTGATGTTTTTTGACAATCTTTTTCATATTTCTTGTCAATTTCCCTCCTTTTATGCCAAATTTTTCTAAATTTTCGATGATTTTCAATGATTTTTCTTCATATTTTAGGTGAATTTTTACTCACTTTTTCAACAATTTTACTTGATTTTTGATCATTTTCCGTTTTTTTTTTTTTTACTCTTTTTTGTCTATTTTTTATCCAATTTTTCAAGTTTTTTAACGATTTTTTTCTCGATAAAAGTCAATTTTGACTAAATTGCTCATATATCAGGTCAATTTTCACACACTTTCGTTGAATTTTTCCCAATTTTCAATAATTTTTAACGATTTTTTACACCCTGTAGCTCAATTTTCACTCATTTTTCAATATGTTTTCTGATTTTTGATCAATTTTTTGCACTATTTATCCTTTTTTCCAATTTTTTTCTCTAATTTTCGATGATCTTCAACGATTTTTTATTTCATATTTTAAGTCAAATCATTTTTCAGCAATTTTTTTTCTTGATTTTAAATCGATTTTTTCACTTTTTACCCGTTTTAGCCTATTTCTACTCCATTTTCGGTGTTTTTGACGATTTTTGGCCCATTTTCACTCAATTTTTAGCATATTTTCGTGATTTTAAATCAATTTTTTGCACGTTCTACGTACTAAAGTGCATTTTTTACCCATTTTTCAACATTTTTGGTAATTTATGATCCATTTTTTTCTGCACTTTTTACTCATGTTTGTCAAAGTTTTACCCAATTTTTTATGTTTTTTGATGAATTTTTTGCATTTCTTCACGCATTTCGGCCAATTTTTTCAGCCAACTTTCGACGATTTTTAATGATTATTTGCAGAAAAATCACAAAATAATTTTAAAAAATGAGTGAAAAGCTGAAAATCGGGTAAAATGTGCAGAAAATTGTTGAAAAAATCACAAAAATGTTGAAAATTTGTAAGGATTGTCAATTTTGTAAATTTTTTATTCAACTTTTGAATATTAACAATTTTTTTCTTCATATTTTAGGTCAATTTTTCAAAACTTTTTCGTGATTTTTGATCAATTTTGTACATTTTTTACGAATTTCTGTCAATTATTTATCCAATTTTCGTTGATTTTTAACTAATTTCAAAAATCGCAGAACATCGTGGAAAACTCGAAAAAACATCTGCCAAAACGTATTCAAAAATGAGGGTAAAAAAAGGAATTAAAGGGCAAGAAAAAAATTTTTCACGTAGTCTCGTAGATTTTGGGCTAGTTGGGGTGCTAGTGAATGGTGGCTTTTGGCATCAAAATTGTTTTTTACCATTATCTAATATTTTGTGATTTATTTTAAGATCCGGACACGCAGGCATCGAATCATTCTCGATGCGATGATATGGTAGCGAGAAAAGAGGTTTTGAGGACGTTTCATCTTTGATCCACTTTCTAAGAGGTTGGTGGTCAGGAGCTAACAACGTTTTTTCATCTTTTTTTTTACAAAATTCAATATTAGAGTACCCCCCGCCCCCGCCCTCGAATATTATGATTCAAAGTTTAATAAACCCCTCCCCCTTCCTTTCTTATCACATACCAATGTCTACGTTTTATGTAATTTTTCTCGATAAATATTACGTATCTGTGTCCTAAGTTTTACTCTTTTTTCGTGTCAACACGAGGCTCGTTTCGTATGACTTATGTAAAGAGCACGTCCCTGTTTGTTTGTCGCAGATTTCGATAAATTTTCTTATTATTTTCCTTCTTTTCGCAATTTAAAGTAATTTTAGAAAATTGCCAGCGAGATATGCAAAGTCATGCACATGCAGTATTTGGGCCATACATACATATGTATACGTGTAGACAAATCGTAAAATTTAATACAAGAAAAATGGCAAAGTTACGACAGTCGACGAGCAAAAATAATGATAAAATTTGCACTAATGCCAAAATATCCGAAGTACCTAACCTACTCATTGCACATGAAGTTACAAGATTGCATCATTTTATTCTATACCTAAGTAGAAGTGAAAAAAAAAAAAAAAACACGTTCAAGTACCAACAGGATTTCGTATTATGGAGAAAATTTTCATAACTGAAATTACAGATAGACAGGTATTTTTCAATTGACAGTTATATTGATACAGATTTTTGCAACTTACAAATACCTAAAGATAGTTATTTTAAGTTTCAGCTTGAAATGTTACACTTACAACGAACGGCGAACGTACAAACTTCTTGTCACGGATCACTCGCAAAAACTTCCCAACATAGTCACGCAATGCTTGGAAATATTTTCACAAAGTTTTCCAACTTTGGTAGTTCGTATTCGTACGTATTACGATTGGTGGGTACCTACGTATCTTTAAGGATTAGGTAGCTGCCAATATCTAATCAAAACTTTCCATTGTTGGGTAATTTTCGAAACTTATCAGACGCCAATAGATGGGGCAGCTAATCTTTTACGTGAGTTTCTAAGTTTACATTTGTTATATACTCACGCATCAGGGGCGAATACTTATTCGATACCAGAGTCATTAGCAGGTATGTAAAGTTTATTTGTCTGTAAAAATCAAATTTTATGATGAACTTCGTTTGAAAACTTGTCTCATTATGTAAGTATTGTTCGTTTTTATCATCTTCATACATGTTTGGGTGGTAACGTGCTATGATGAGTAATTGAGCGAATTTTCTGAATATATGTTGGAATCTCCTTTCATATGAGCGAAATTCCAACATATAAAAAGGCCATGTCAGAACAAATCTTGGACCAAAATTTTCTAATTTCAAGATTGTCAACATATGGGTCATTTGTGATTTTTTTTTGAAAATCGAAACGCAGTAAGACACGATATTTGTGAAGTGGGATCAAAAGAACGTGGTAAAAATTGCAGCTCCCTTTCCCTCGTGTACATTTCAATCCAGCTGTAAAACGGTTCAAAATTTTAAAAAAATGAAAAAAACATTTTCGAAAACAATTTTACTAAAAATAGTTTCAGTACGACTAGTTTTACCCAGAAAGATCATTTGAGACGATTTTTGAATGTGAGCCTCCTCTATAGGGTCATATAAACTTTGCCAATTTTTGACATATTCGTGTATTTAAAAAAAAAAAAATTTTTAATGCGAGAAAAATTTAGAGAACTGGAGACTCACAAAATGGAAAGATTATCACTATAATAACCCAACTAGCCTATTTGAAGAAATTTCTAACGACCATCTTGTTCTCAATAGGAGTGTAAAATTAGTGAAAATATGGGAAAATGGCAAAAAAAAACAGCCAAATGAGAAGCCCTGAATAAAAGAGCAGGGGATGGAAAATCGCCTCTAATCGGCTAGATGGATTATAATACTGATAATCTTCCCTTTCTATAAGTACCCAGCTCTTTAATTTGTTTTTTTTTTTCAAATTTTGTATGCCTCTATAAAAGAGTTTTACATTCGAAAATCGTCTGAAATGGTCTCTTATGGGTAAAACTAGCCGTACTACAACTATTCCTATTAAATTTTTTTTCAACAATTTTTTTTTGAATTTTTTTCAAATTTTGAACTGTTTTAGAATGGGATTGAAATATTCTTTTGACCCCACACCACAAACATTGTACCCTATTAGGTTTAGATTTTCGAAAAGAAGTCAAAAATAACCCACCCTATTGTTTTCTTCTGTTTAGGTATTGTATAGATTTTGATTCATCCTGATTTTAATTTCTCAAATTCTGATTTATTTTTAACGCTTTCTGATCATTCTGAAACTCCAGTAAGTACTCCAGTTATGAAATATACTGAAAAATAACTGCAGCTTTAAAATTAAAAAGGGGAACAGAGCTGCAATGTACAAAAACTGGATGTTTCCTTCTGAGTTCTAAAATTCTGGAAAAGCTCTGTACTTGGGAAGTGCCAACATTAGTCAAATTTCAATTTTTTCCAGAGTTTTCAAAACCTGCACGTTTGCTTCAATTAGTCAAAACGTATCACTTAATGCTTAGCCACCCGTAGAACTATAATGAATTTAATCTAGCAAAATCTCATCAACATACTGTACCTTTTTTCCACCCACAGTACATTTGAGCCTACCCATGAAAACGAGAGTGACTTTGAATCAAAATTAAAGCCCGTTTAAAACTGTAGAAACAAGGAATAAAAGATGCATGTTAAAGTTTAAAATTTAGACTCCTTCCAAAACTATTTTTCTAATTTAAAAATTCAGTTCAACATGTAAAAAAAGAGAGGAACGGTAGGAAGTTTCACCTTACTAGCTCAATTTGGAGGGGAATTATGCGAGGAATAAATTCAAAAAATAAGAAAAACCGACCAAAAAACTACATTTTTGGGGCTGTGAGGAGGTGCAATGGGACTGAAAAGTCTAGATCCCTCAAAAGGTACATCTACAGCTCCTACTAAATGTACGTATCAAAATCAAAAGAAGATAAAAGCCCTTATATCTCTCCTCCTAACTCATCTAGGAAGCTGATCTATAGATATGTTATACAACTTTGGATTTTCTATAGTTTTTGGCCCCTCAGCACCTCCTCCCCCAAATTTGGGCATAACTTAATTTTGATCCAAAGTTGTCCCCACTCGTATATATCTAATCCTTCGCCAAACTAAACCGTGTCACCAAATTGGAGCGAATTTGGTCTGTATCGAGCAGAATAAATTGTTTTAGTCTTTAGAGGGGGGAGGAGGGGACCAAAAAATAGCATTTTCGGGGCTGGGAAGGTGTGCAATGAGACTAGAGAGTCGGAACCGCCAAAACGTACATCTAAAGCCCCTGCTAAATGTACATACCAAGTTTAAACTTCATAACTCCACAGGGGGGCGGAGAGGAACAGCACTCATGAAGGCCAAACCATTATATCTCCCTTCTTAATTGACTTGGGAGGCTGATTTTTAGATATGTTGTACATTTTTTGATTCTCTATCGATTGGCTTAAAAAGGAAAAATTTTTGGGTTTTGACCCCCCCCCCCCCCCATTTTTCGGTTTGCCCCCCCCCCCCCCCCAAAACATCCCTAACGGAATTTTGACCCAAGGTCATTCCCACCCAGATATATCTAATCTGCCGACAGACTGAGCCGATTGACCGAATTGGTGGGATTTTGATTATCAGATATGACTAAAAATGGTTGTAAAATGATTTTCTAGGATCCCAAAACGGATTTTCTCGATATCCCCTCACCAGTGAGAGCTTTGCGTAGAATTTTTGAAACCCTTTTATTCGCCACCTATCATCACTCATATGAAAAACTAATGGATACAAAAGTTGCAGGAAATTTTCAGCCAAACAAAAAAGTACTGAATTATTTTTTGTCATAAAAACGATAAAAATGTTAACTACAATTACATAAGTAATTTTTAACTCAAATTTTATTTTTTTTCCTCTTCATAAACAACAATGGTTGAAGTGATTCGCTCAAGTGAAAATTTTTGGGGGAAAGTTTAGTTCTAGTGGTCGAAGAATGCATTTTTGGAAAAATTTACTCAATGGGCCCCAACAAAGCAGGAAACTTTAGGCTTGAGCGGAATTTTTTATTCAAAAATATCTTCAACTTACCGAAATAAACCCTAAGCCGGGGAGGGGGTAGGGTTACCCTTTAATCTGTTCCTGCCCATCTATGAGAACTTTTAGTATGTTGTTCACAGAGTTGTTTCTAACATACTCATGGAAAATCTTTGCTTCAGATTTGTAGCCTGATTTTCTACGTCATATTATCGATGAAAACCAGGCTATTACGGTTTATCAACCTTCGGCGGATGAGGGGAGAGGGGTATCAATAAAATCGGTTTTGGAGTCCTAGAAAACCATTCTAACTGTTTTCGGCCATGTCAGATATTTATTTTTATTTATTTATTCGCCCCAAATTGAAAAATTATTTGCTCAGCTCGATAGCAACCAAAATCCAACAAATTTGGATAAATCAGCTTCGAATAGCATGCTATTCGAGATTTTGGGATGAGAATGACCTTGGGTCAAAATTCAGTTGTGCCCAAATTTGGGGGAGGGGGTTTTGAGGGGCTAAAATTTTAAAAATTGTTTCTTCTAAAGGAAATCGATAGAGAACTCTATGGTGTATAAAATTTCCAAAAAATCAGCTTCCTAGGTCAATTAAGAAAGGAGATATGAGGGGTTTTCCTCTTTTTGACCTTGAAAAAGGGCTCTTCCTCCTCTATCTCCTCTTCATATTGAGCTAGGAAGTTAAAATTTGGCATATAGACTTAGTAGGGGCCATGAATGTGTCTTTTGGGGTTTCAACTTTTCAGACCCATTGCACCCCCTTACAGCCTCCAAAATGTAGTTTTTTGGTCGGTTTTTCTTATTTTTTAAGTTCATTCCTCGCACGACTCGCCTCCAAATTGAGCTAAAAAGTTGAAATTTGATATGTACATTTAGTAAAGGCTTCAAATCTGTTTTTTGGGGCTCGTTGCACCCGCACATAGTTTCGAAAATGTGGTTTTTTGGTCGATTTTTTTTTATTTGTTGCGTTTCTAACTCCCCTTCAAAGTGAGCTAGGAAATTTTAAATTTGGTAAATAGATTTAATAAGGTTCCTGGATGTGTCTTTTGCTGGTCTCAACTTTTTAACCTCATTGAACCCTTCCAACCCTCACAATGTTTTTTTTTTTCCAATTCACATAATTATAATACTTCACGAAAATCAGGCTGAAAAAGCTAGATTTATTGGAGTATAACACAAATATCCAAAAATTGATGGTCAAATCACAGATTTTTTTTTTTTATTTTTAGAAATACTCAAGTCCAAATCCAAACTCTGGATACTCTTTTTATTTTTGCCATTTAAAAATGTAAAGCTTATTAAGGCATGATGAAAGCAACTATATTGCGAAGTATTGAAAGTAGGAATTAATACAACGTAAAAAGCTCGAATAGTTCACAAATCACAACCAAGCGAGCAAGATTAAGGTAAAAAAAAAAAAAAAAGAAATCGTGCTGTAAATGCTTTAATTAACATCTGAACGATTGAAAAGAATTGCATATGTAAATTTTCACGACCGACGTATCTAATAAAAGCTCTATTCGAAGTTAACATTGCACGTTTTGTTTTTATTTTTATTTATTTATTTACTTGTTTTTTTTTTTTTTTTTTTTTTTTTTTTTTTCC
>FIZR01007754.1:0-11952 GCA_900060175.1 Ferrisia virgata
ATAACACGCAGAATAATAGATGCATCTATGCGAGTAGATGAAGATCTCATTTTCTTCGTTTTTTGCTCTTCTGTTCTTTTTTTTTTTTTTTTTTTTTTTTTTCTTTTCCGCCGTTGTTTTACGTATTAAATCAATTTACCTCGAGAGTAGGTATATTTTTAAAAATACGTTGCTCAGCTAACGTTGGCGAAACCTTATTTTTGAGTTCAATTCTTATTATGAAAATACTAAAAATAATTTGAAAAACGAAAATCGAAAATAAAACAAACAAAACCAAAAAATGAGTGAACACAAACGCGTAATTTTTCTATCGTATTTTCTATTGTTATTCGAAATAATGAAATTTTGTTGCGCGGATACATCGCCGGATGAATTGAATATACCTTATGTGCCATACGTGGTGGTGGAGAAAAATAAAGTCGAATTGGATTTAGATCGTGTGCAGCAGACGATTTTCAAATACTTGGAAAATCGATCGCAACGCCAAGCTAGTACTCAAAAAGATAGAGAAGACGGCGCCGCAGTCGATCAAAGTACAACTTTATACGATTATCTGAAAACTAGTACCGGCTCAACAGGCATACGCGATTACGTACGAACCAGCAGCAGTACCGGCGCAGCTTTTCAAGATAAACCCATCGACACGAGAAATTCAAAACAACATCCTTTGAATTTTCATACGCCTAATTACGTCCACATGGATGCCGCTCCGACCACGTATCGCGGACATCTACCCTATCGATATGAAACCACACCTATGTACAACCTGTCATCGATTAGTAAATCGTACGATACGTATGCCAGCAAGCATTATCCCGGCGTTACCGATATGGCCATGCACGAGACCAAATTTGTACCTTTGAAAGAGTCCGTTTACACCTCTATGGAAGAGGGTAATCTGATGGGATATCAAATTCCGAAAAGAGTAGCAGATTATTCGGCGTTTAATAATCTATACGAAGGTAAGTTCAAGTGTATAGATACATAGATGGATATAGGCATACCTATAAAATATAACGCGTAGTCGAGATTTTAATTCTCGTTGGGTCGAATTCGTAGCATATCTAATTCTATTCGATATAATGCTTGAAAAAGTAACGAAAGTTTTTCGTATTCGAGTTATACTCCAAAAGCCCCATCTTACGACACGACGTAACGTGAAATTAACCAGATTCGCGTCCATAACTTTCCTACATCCACTTATCTTCTTCGCTTTCGCCTAACAACACTGTCATTCATATACGAGTATAGCTTTTTCACATCATTGAACAGGAAAAAATTTCGCCACCAATTTATCGATACGTAGGGCCTTCGAGACATTGAAATTGCATTCGACCAAGTATGAGAAAAAAATTCCCTTGAAAAATTTGACAGGTGTTTTAAGTACAAAATAGGTACCTGCCTATCGCCAAAAATTTACTTTATTACGTGGCTGAACGACGATAATGTCATTTCAAGCACAATTTCAACACCCTATCTGCGATCAGCACATTAAATTTAAACTCTTCGAGTTAATTACAAAACACGCTTTAAGAGCATTCGTTTCCCAAATGATTTCTCCAAGGTTAACCCTTTTCATATCTGCAACACTTTTAAAATATTACTAGCCACACATAGCCGATGAAAATTGAATTCATATTTTTTTAACAAAGTTCACCAACTGGAGGCTGAAAAAAAATAACCACCTCGAGAAGGAATGATGTTTCACCGGAAAATAAATTTCTAGGGTTTCAAATTCATTGAAAATAGTCTAAAACGAACAAAATTGCATTGGTTCGATCAAAAGTTGAATTATGTTCAAATTTATATCCGATTTCAAGTCGTATAAAAATTTCAAAAGCTCTCGAAGCAGGCCTGTGTGCACGATTGTCTGAATGGAGGGATTTTTAGAGTTGTATCACTATTTTAATAGACCAACTTAAAGCTGTACATAAATTTTCGATGCCTCAAAATACTAAAACTAAAAATACATCCACCCGAACGAAACGAGGGCCAAAATTTAGGAAAAAATTTAGGCACTTTTCATTTTTCAGGAAAAATTTTCAGATCATAGATGTGTAACGCTGAAAACATTATGATAATAGTTTACGTGAGATGAAGTCATTTATCCAACTTGGACAGTTTAACATGAAATGCAAAAATCAATGATTACTCCTTCATCGGAAATTGAAAAATTTTATCATAAATTTTTGCACACTTGGCGCTTCATCAAAAACGTACATCATCTACTCGTCAATTTCTTTTCACATTCATTCAACCTGAATATTTTAACATAAAGTGCAGTAGATGGATGACATTAGTACACCGTCAACAGTGTGACGTCATCATTAGACTGACATCAGTGCACAGATTTTTATGGACTCGAATGACATCAATGGGCTTATTTTATGAAGGATTGATTTTATGATTTTAAGTTGAAATTATGAGGAAAATTAGAGATGCTTGAAGTTGACTCGTCAGAACAGTGGACCCTGACCTGAAATCAATTTTATGATTTTGAGTTGAAATGTCGTCATCCGTTGACCCGTCAACAGTTTACCTCGACTCTGGATTGATTTTAATATTTCAAGTTGAAATGTCGAGGAAAATTAAGGATGTTTAAAGTTAACCCATAAGCAGTTGACCTTGACTCTGGGTTGACTTCATGATGTTAAGTTGAGCTCGACCCTGAATTGATTTTAAAGTTTTTTTATCGAAATGCCGAGAAAAATTAGTACACCTTTCTCGGGTTGATTTTAGGATTTTAAATTGAAATGTTGAGAAAATTAAAGAAGTCTTTGACCCTAAATTGATTTCAAGATTTCAAGTTAAAATGTCGAGAAAAATCAGTTGACCTATATTTCATGTAAATTATATTGAAAATTATTCAGTTCTTTTTTTAGAGCCATGTTCCACTATTTAGGAAATCAAACTTATGCAGTTAGGAAATTCTGCAGTTAGAAAAAAATACTACATTTGAGTGTCAGTGTGACAAAATTGTCCCTAGCAGTAAACAAAAAATGAACCAATTTCGCTATCCAAGTGACAAGTACACATTAAATAAAAAAAAGAAGGAAAAAATCTGCACTTATTACATTTAATTTATCAAAACATACATTCTTTCGATACTTACTCTTTGCGTGCAAAGAGTTCTAAGTATTTTTTTATTGTTCCATTTTTTTAATTTTTTAAAACCTTCAACTTTTTAATTTACTTTTTTTTTTAATTTTTCAATTTCTTTAATTGGACATCCATGTTAACGATTTCACATAAAATGCAAAAGTCATTCATAATTATCTCTTATTGTGAGTTTTTGATCAAAAACTTCAAATCAAAAACGTAACACAAAACGTTACTCAACTTAGACATTTTACACAAAGTCCAAAAATCATCCATACTCATCTTCCATTGTGAGTTTTTGATCAAAAACTTTAATTCAAATTCGTACTTCCTTTTTACACCTTTTTCGTATGTTTAAACTTGAAACCATAAAATCAACCATTACTCATCTTAATTTCTTTTCGCACTTGATATATCAAACTGCCAACCCGCCCTCACTCCCTCCTACCGACATAACCATGTTGTCATTTTAAGGCAAAGTCCAAAAATCATTCATGATCATGTCATTTTCACATGGAGCCCAATATTTTACTCGACTTAGGCATTTTAACATTAACATAAAGTTTAAAAATCAGCGGTACCCATCTTTCATCGTGAGTTTTATCGAATTGCCTCACCTCTCGTAAGACATATCCATGTTAACGTATTAATATGAAGTCCAAAAATCAAAAACGTTTTTTAACATAAGGTAGGATTCGTGGCCTGATAATTTTTCACAGCAAAATATTATAAATTTTCAGTGACATTTTCTGTGAAATTTTACGAATTTATTTAAGTTTTTCTTTACTGAACATCTTTTTTCTAGTTGGATATGAAAAATGTTCGAGAAAAGCCAAGGTAAAACTTGAAAAATTAAAATTTTTTATTCTGTGGGTTAAAATATGCATTTTCCAAGATTTTTGACAAAAACTGCCTTTACTTTTGATCAGTTTCGTAATTTGTTCTACATTCTGCTCTCTAAACTGAAATTTTTTAAATTTTAAAATACATCTTAATGCGCTACTTTTTGAACCTTATTTTTATGAAGTAAAGGAGATATGCGAATTATTCATTCATGATTCATGGAATAAAAGAAAGTAGTGCTCTGCGATGTTTTTTCTTAATCACCAATAGAAGTACAGGTAAAATATTGGTGTGAATAGCTGAAACCATAAAAGGCTCATCTAGGGTCCTATATTGCAATCCCTCTCACTCAATTTAGAGGAAAGATATGAGAGGAACATATTCAAAAAATAAAAAAAAAACTACCCTAAAATTACGTTTTTGTGACTGTGAGAAGGTGCAAATGGACTCAAAAGTTTAAACCGACAAAATAAACATCTAGAACCTCATACTAAATGTACATCGCAATTTTCACCCCCCTCCCCACTTAAATTTGATGGCAGATAGAGGTAGAATAGCCTAATTTTCGGATATGTTGTACAACTTCACTTTCTCTATTAATTGACTCAAAAAAGAACAATTTATGAAATTTTTACTTCTCAGCGTCCCTTCCCATGAATTTGTACATGACTGAAATTTTACCCAAGGTCATCTCCACTCAAAAATATTAAATTCCCTGCCAATCTAAGCTTGCTGCTCAAATTCGATCGATTTTGGTGGGTATCGATTTGTGCGAATTATTTTTAGTTTTGGCGGAAAAAATAATAAAAATAAGAAAGAATAAATATCTGACATGACCAAAAGCGGTCTCAATGATCTTCTAGTACCCCAAAACGAATTATAAAGCTAAAAATTGATCTTAAATCCCAAACAGTCTGCAAATGGAGCGAAGTTTCATAACTTACCCAGAGCACCCCTTAAGAGATACACTACTCTGAGTTCGACCAAATCCATATGAGTAGTTAATCTCAGTTCAAAATTCCACTATTATGAAATTTTAAGCCACAAATTCGAAGAATGGTGGAGCTATGGATCTTCAAACAAGGAAAATTTTGGAGACTTATTGAAAATGATGGAAGAACCTTGGTTATGAAGCTAAAAAAATTTGATTTGAATTTTTACATCGCCCTGTAGTTCATAATGAGTTCCGCGTGTAACCGTTATAGGCTGTTTACCAAGAGACTAAAATGTTGTGGATTGCAAAAATCGAGATTATTAATTTTATGGGTCTAAGTAGTTCGATAGTTTTCCACAGCAGTGCAGCCAACATTGAAAACCAATTTCATGAATCATGACACTAAAATTATGAGAATGATATGAAAGGACAATAATTTCAATCTTACTTGCGGAAAACTAGCAAATTTTTGCGCGTTGGAAACATTTTTTTGAGCTGAACAAAATTTTTGGGCACGTATTTCGCTTTTTTGAAAAATTATAAATCCTGTTCAATATACAATCAGCAAGTTTCAACCAATTGGTAAAGGTCCCAAACTGGTTTTGTATCGAACTGATTTTGGGCTTGGGCAACGCAAAACAAAGTACAGTATTTTAGCTCAACAACCGTTGTTGAGCACTATTTTTATGGAAGTGTAAACTATAAAAAACTAACATTTTTGTTTTTTAAAAAAATGACTCTACTTTGAAGATCCATAGCCCTGCCCTCATTTAAACTAGCAGCACAAAATTTTATATGATAGATCTCTGTAAGTATGGTCAAAATCAGAGGTATTCTTTTTTTTTATCCCAACCTTATACCGGGTGTCCAAGCTCACCTATACTTAGAATTTTTGGATTCCACAAAAATTTGTCAGCAATTCCCCCTCGCCCAAAATGAGTATTGTTACGCTACTGTGTCCCAGTAATGTTAGACGACTCCGTTTGGAAATCGAGCTTTTTTGTTACAAAATAAGTGGGTTAGTTACATCAAATAGTGTAAACAAACCAATCAAAAAAATCTCATTTTCCAAGGATAGGGCAGGTGGAGTCTAACATTACTTGGGTATCAGGTACGTGCATCTTTTACTATTTCAATTCTTTTAGAGTAACGCTTTGAAATTTTTTCGATACCTACAAAATCACCCATAAATGCCCTAAATTTTTCACTTTCCTCCTAGAAAGAAGAGGTATTCTAGAAATTCGGGTGAAAAATCCATCTATAAGTTCTTTTCTTGATGCAAAATTTAACCCTCTAAAATAATGTGTTTTCTTTTTGAATAACCATTGTTTCGTGTATTAACTGTCTATACCATTTCTGCATTCTATTAAATCGGTAAATTCAATTTTACATAACGGAGCTTAAATCGCTTTTATAAATTAACGAATGCATGAATTTTTAGAGCAGTAGGTAGCTAGATGTAGTTAGCCTAGGTACTCAGCTACTCACACATTTATACACGCTTTTCCATGCTTTGAAGCTTTACAACATACGAGTATTTTATCACGAATAAAGCTGCAAGAGTTAATTAAAAATCTCACCAAGTATCATCATCAAATGTTCTCTGCACCGATCATAGATATGCTATTTCCGCTATAATTTCACTTAAATTTATTCATACAATAAAAATTTAATTCATTCATTGCTATCAAAATACCTTACTCACAAAAAATAACTAAGTATGGAGGATTAGGAAAATCTATTCAAAGATATTTTTAATTTTTCATCAGAGTAGACAACATACGAACATATTATGGTTTCACAAGTTCTGCACTTCCGCTACATTAAATTCGTAATGGAAATATTCTTAATAATTTGTTCAAATTCAAAAAGTTTAACACCTCGGAAACATTTAAATCAATTAAACAAAGACGAAGAAATCGTCATAACGTGACTCAGAATAGGTGACATAAAATTAATTCACAACTACATCCATCAGAAATCCGACCCTACAATCAGTCAATATTGTGACTTCACCTTTCTCAACATTCAACATTTACTATTGCAGGGTTCAATTTTGAATAATATCAGAATGGAACTCAAAATTCAGTCAGAACCAGCACAAATTTCACATGACCCAAACAAAATTGCCAAATTTACCTCCCTAATGAAGAAATCAAACCTTACAAGTTCAATCTGATTCCCTGATTCTTTTCTTACAGAAGGACTGTGCATCACCATGCAGTTAAACCACTCAAAAAAAAAAAAAGATTTTTTTCATAATGTGCGAATAATTATAAGCGTTCAATTAGCGGTGAGCTCAAGGAATATCATTCGAAATTTTGAGAAAATTAAGTTCGATTGAACCTATTCTATTACTCTTTTACACTCCATTTCGTACGATGACGAAAAATTTGAATTTTTAGTGTGACAAAATAAATTTGAACATAATTTGGGGGGAAAATAGCCAATAGATATTACTTCAGTTATTTACTGAATTTCGATTTTCTCTTTATTCTTTGAATACCTATAATTCGCTATTTTACTAAATAATTACTTTTTCTTAAATATACATTTAAAATTCTTAAGAAGTCTTACCATTTACTCCATTTGATGCGGTTTATATTTAGCGTAACATGTATTGTATTAACCTCCAAATGCAACAGAGCGCTTATTCGCCAACTTGAGGAATTATAGTGGATAATACGTTCATATTAAGTTTACTGAAACGGAAAAAAACATCTAAAAAAAATTTATAATACTAATAAAACTAAATAATAACAAAACAATCGCGAAATGATAATACCTATTGCAAATTATTCAAGAATATTCGTATGATAATAAGTTTGTTACATTCGTTCTGGTATTTAAATAGCATACTATTTTGCTGGTCGAATCTTAAAGCAGATGACCACTCAATTACAATACCGTTAATTCTTCAAGTAGCTACGTAGGTGTGTAGAGAACTTAATTCATTCAAATATTTTACTTTTGTCTATAAGACAATAAGTGAAATTTGCGCTTATGACTTCACGTCTTACGCGTAAAATATTTACGACTTTTTAAACACTATTGTTTCAGATAACATCCGTACTAATTTATTACTAGTTTTATAAATAAATTAAAACACGTTAATCGTTTGGCATCTATGTAAAAATCTCTTCCACAACTTTATCCATACTTTGGTGTATAATACTGACCTACTATTATTCGGTGCTTTGACACCATTAAAGATGTTTATCTACGTTCATTGACCGAAGATTCAGTAGTAATAATAATCATTAGATAAATATTATTGATTTGCATAAAACAAATAAATTAATGTGAGCCTTTCTTTTCTAATATTCTGTGCATAGGTAGTTTGTCGAGGCTTAAAATTTGGATGTAAAGAAGTACTGCAAAAAAAACATGTTAGATGAATAAGTTGCCTATTTTGAAAATTGAAGGTATAAACACCGCTCTCAAGAAATTAGTTTGAAAATGATCAGTGGATACAAAACTGACAAGGAAGCTACCCAAAGTGTCACACGCCGAATGAAAAAAAAAAGTTTATAGTTTATGGGTGTGTAGAACATTCAAAATTACCCCTTAAGCCAAAATTTCAGCCCCTGCGCTTCATTGGTGGATGGGAGAGTTGAGAGAAGAAAAATATTGAAAAACTGACAAATGGTGCAAAATTAAAGAAAAATGAAAAAATTTGACTTCATATCGCAGTTAGGAAGGTAATTTTTTCACCACATACTACCCTCGATATGGGGTACTTAGGAGTGGGGTAGGCACCAAAATCCGCGAGTAACACATCATAATAAGTAGGTTTCAGCCGCTTACAACCGCATTGCACCTAGAAAAGTGTGTCACCTATCACGATCCTGTTCCTATGAAGCAGCTTTTACCACAGAGCCCAATCACGCTTTGACGATATCAGATCAATTGGTCGGAGACCTTCCTCGCATTCTTTTAGTAGGGGCTTTTCCAAAGAGAATGTCTTTTTCAAGATTTCCGATTTCTCTCCTGGTCACATGTCCAAAATACTCAAGAATGCGCCTCTCGCATAAAACACTTCCCCTAACTGGCTCCTGTATTTTGTTGACAATTGAGATGCTCGTTTGTCACGCAGTACAGGGTATCCTCAGTATTCTTTGCCAGACCAACATCTCAAAGATATCTATTCTTCTTTTATCATCTGCCTTCAACTTCCATGTTTCCGCGGCATATAAGAAAACATTAAACAAGTAATAATTGTATAAGCCTCTCCCTTGTCCTTCTGGAGATCTTGTTATTACAGGTAACATTACACAGTCCGGTCATTACTGATTTCCTCTGAGCGATTCGGCGCTATTTCTACCGATGAACCTCTACCTGCTTCAATCAAATCAAATAAGTCTCAAGTCACCTGAAATCGAACGTCTGCCATCCTTTGATACACCCAAGTGGGAAAGGCCAACACAAATGTGATCTCTATGCCTATAGTATTAGGGTGGTTTCTAGAAAGGCCTTTTTATTGAGCTTTTGCGTAGTGGTTTCCCTTTACTTTCTACACTATCTACAGGTAACCCTGTTTCAATGATAGAGCCTAAATATACAAAAGTGTTGAATTTTTTGTATTCGCTCAGTAGATACTGGAAGATCCTGGGCCCAATCCACCACAATGACTTTTGTTTTTGATGCATTAGTAAGAAGTTCAAGTTTATTGCTGGATATCTTCACCAAGTTGACGAGCTCTGCCATTTCCCCTTCTTCTGAAGCAATCTAGATGGTATCATCTGCATATTGCAGATTGAAAATTCATGTGTAACACCTAGAGGGTGAATTTTTAGCCATGTGAAATGCATTTTAAAAAAATAGAAAAAGTAGTGGCAAAAAATTCACCCTTGAGGTGTTACTTGCTAATCTCTGCGACTACCTCACCTTTAGGTGGCTCATATTGAAGGTAGTAAGAGGTGAAATAGTTGGTTCCAAAATACAGTATGAAATTGAGTTATTTCACTTTTTCTGTTTTGAGCCTGATTTTCTACACCTATTTTCAATGAAAACGATACTGTTTACAGTCCATCAACCTAAGGTGAATGAAAAAATAATATCAACAAAATCCGTTTCAAGGTCCTAGAAGACTATTACAGCCATTTTTCGCCTTGTCACAAATTTATTTTTATTTTTCGCAGACTAAAATTATTTACCCCACTTGATACTGACCTAAATCATTCTAATTCGGTTAATCAGCTCAGTTTGGTGACAGATTAGAATATGTATGTACCTAAGTGAAGACAACCCAGGGTCAATACTCTGTTAAGCCCGAATTTTGGGGAGGGAGTGCTGAGGAGCCAAAAATGCATAAATTGTTTCATTTTAAGCCAATCGATAGAGAACCCAAAGTAGTATAACATATCCAAAAATCAACTTCGTAGATCAATTAGGAGAGGAGATATGAGGGGTTTTCTCCCTCTTTGACCTTGGAAAAGGGCTGTTCTTCCCCAATCTCCCAACCACATTGACCTATGAAGCTGAAATTCGGTATGCTCATTTAGCAGAAACTCCAAATGTAGGTTGGAATGGAGGGGGTCTTAACTTATTATCCTCATTTCATCCCCTCATAGCCTCGAAAATGTGGTTTTTTGGTTGATTATTCCTACTTTTTGAATTTGTTCCACGCATAATTCCCCTTCCAATTGAGCAAGGAAGTTGAAACTTGATATGTACATTTAGTAAAGATCCTAAATGTGCCTTTTGGGTGTCTCAACTTTTTAGCCCCATCGAACCCTTTCTACCCTTAATACTGATTAGAAAAAAGCATCTCGATACTGTTTTTCAATTCTTATGATTATAATATTTCACGAAAATCTTGCTGAAAAAGCATCACAAGTATTTTCTTTGGTTGCACTTTACCTGGCTGAAAATTCACCCACCCCCTCGTGGTGTTACGTGCGGATCTGTACAGCTATCCCCACCTCTAGTTAGTTCATATCGAGTGTAGTATGTGGTGAAAAAATTAGCCCTTAAATACGGTATGAAGTCCAGATATTTCATTTTTTCTATTTCTTTTTAACACGTTCCGGATGGCTAAAAATTCACCCCCGAAATGGTATACGCGGATCCGATCAACTACCCCACTGGCAGATGGCCCATATCGAGGGTAACACGTAGTTATCTCATTTTTTGTTAATTTCGCAGTGCTATTTGTCAATTTTTGATATTCTACCTTCCACCCCCCTCACTAGACTTCTCCCCAAATGGAGCTTAGGGGCGGAAATGTTGACTGTAGGAGTAATTTTGAATGTTTTACACACCAGTAAAAAAAATTTCATTCGGTGGTTAACACTTGGAGTACCTTCTTTGTAAGCAATTTTTGTGATGTTTGTTTTCAGCCCACCTTTCGAAATTGAAAGACTATTGCTGCATGATTGGAATAACACCACCACCTCTCCCATTAATGATGGAAATCAATAGTACTCAGAAATAAAACATTCGATACTGAACAAAAATTGCTTTTTAAACCCGCCAATTTTCATCTATAAACTTTTTCCTAGTCCGGAATCATAAAGGAAATGAAATATTCTATATTTGAAAAAGTTGAATGACGTTTTACCCCGTGAAGGCTTAAAGTATCGACACTATCAGATAGAAAACAAGTTTCACGGTAAAAATGATCAGTATTTGAGATCCTACAACCTTGATTGAAAATTTGTTTCATAGATTCAATTTTTTGACAATTGTTGATAACCGTTTGCAAAGTGCAGACTACTGAACCAGTTTTAAAATTGAAAAATTCAAAAAGTTCCCTTTAATTCTTACTACGAGGAAATCACATCAGAACGCACTGTTTTCATGTTTTTTTTTTTTTTAATAAAAAAAAAAAAAAAAAAACGCGTTTTGTATTTTTTGGAACACTTTGCATGCAGACCAAAATTGGTTATCTTTTGCTCTTCGTTCAGAACATCTACCAACATAATACAATGCAGTTTCGATTACTTTACCAACTTACCCCACAAAAAAAGGGTAGTGCTATCCTATTTCGAAACATTTCTACCTACTAAAAATAAGAATTATGTTTTTAACATGTTCAACTACTTTTTTTTTTTTTTTTTTTTTTTTTTTTTTTT
>FIZR01007765.1:0-17421 GCA_900060175.1 Ferrisia virgata
AGGGAAATTGACCTTATTATGATTTTGAGTTGAAATGTTGCCATTCGTTGAAGCGCCAACAGTTGAGCTTGACCTTGAATTGATTTCAAGATTTGAAATTGAAATGTCGAGAAAAATTAGTTGAGCTTAACCCTTATTGATTTCATTTGCTGTCATCATCATCTTATCGAGTCATGGTGATAAAAATTTATACTCAAATACCATGGACTATATTTCAATTCATACGTAAAATGTTTACCAGAGCAACACATCCCGTTAAGTAAATTGTAAATAGACGGAGATTAAGTTCGTCAAAAATCATCATCTCTACTGCTGCTCGTGTATAAATCATTTCATACAGGTGTTTGAAATTTCAATTTTAAATTAATTTTATCTCGGCGTTTGTTAGTGGGTAATTCTATCCCTCAACATGGCTTATTTAGGTAATACGGATAGTTTTTTGCACATTCTGTAAAATTTTCTTTCAATACTACATACCTACATTTTATTTGTCTTCTCTTTGTTTTCCATACATGTATACTGTATATGTGAGTAGATACAGGCAAGCACCTAGAACATATATGTTAAATGACACCACACATCCCGACCATAGTAAGCTATTTCAATAACAAAGTAGCATGAAAAATCTGCACCGGAAAATTGACAAAATACAAAATTCAATTTCAACAAAACATGCATGTACTTGTCAATGTTGTCAACGGCAATGGAGGGAAAAAACACGAAATAGTGAAAGTTTATCTATATTAAAAAATCTCTTTTCGTACACCGCCGTGCTTTTTTTTTTTGCGTTAGAATCAAATGATGCGCGTTTCCTGAACGTGGTGATGTTTGACATGAATATGGTGCCATTGAGTGATGCGCGCTTGCTCGCTGCCGGCGAATGTGTACGACTAATGGAGTTTTCGAAATTTAAACCCCCTTCTGAATAGAACGTATATTATACACATACGCATAGGGTAGGTATAGGTACTTGATATATACCTACCTACCACTGGTTGTTACAAAATTAATGATGTTTACTTAAAACGACGAGCTTTCAAAGCGTTCCTCTCTCTGTCTCTCTTCGGTATTTAATGTCTTCTAAGCGAGCCTGCATTGTACTGTTCGGTTTCGAGTTTCGCCGCAAAACAACATACTGTTGGAGACTATATACCTTATATCATTTATCCCTCCCTTCAACTCCTTATCATAAGTTTGTATATATTACGTATACCTCGACGAAAATAATTTCAATACTATTTTAAAGAAAAGAAACGCCATAGAGATGCATCTTCAACGTAGCTGTAATGAAATATAAATACTTGGTAGGATTAAATTACGAAATTTGATTATTTCGAATAACTTCATCGTCTCACTTCTTCCTCTACATCTACATACCAGCAGCTTTATTGATAATCGATCGTATAAAAGATTGAAAAAGGAATAAAATAACACGTTATAACCACACTTCTTAATGAAAGATTAAATCACGAAGAATTTTTTTTCATCTACATCTATCTAATTTTTTATAAGATAGAATGTAGCGAGTAAATTACTAAAATTTCTTTCAAAGTTGAAAGAATACTTCGTAATAGAAAAACTGAACATATCCTATCCTATACATTGAATTTTTTTTACCAATATAATGGCAAAAAATTATGTAGGTACTGCAACCCTGCTGCACAGCGGGATGAGAAAATTTATGGGTGGCTACAAATTTAAAACTTGGTCGCTGGGGGTTTTTTGAGGCGGTAAATTCATTTTTGAAAGATTCTCATCCCCAGGTCCAAAGAGTAGTAAGAGGAGCAAATTCAAAATTAAATTTTAAACCAAATTTTGAGGTGTCAAAATGTATTTATGTTTCTCATCCTTCTGAATTCAGTTCTGAGTTCTGACGTTTTTCTCCAGAAGGCCATTGGATAGTGTCAGAAGGTAGTCAAAATTTACGTTCTAGTCTCCAAAGTTCAATTCCGGCATTATTGTTTTTAAAAAAAATCCAAAAGGAAGTGAGGACAAAGGTTTAAAATGTAATTTCAAGCCAAATTCCGGGTACGGTGTCAAATGTACCTATATTTTTCTGCTTCCTAAATTCTATTCCGGCATAATTTTTTCGAAAAAAAAACAAAGGCGAATGAAAAGAGACAATTAAAATTCAATTTTTCGTAGCATTCCAAATTTGGGTATGGAATTCCATTTCTCTGTCTCCTAAATCCAGTTCTAGCAGTATTTTTTTGTAAATACTTGATACTCTTTGTGTGCAAAGAGTAAACATCGAAAGAGTGTAAGTTCTCGTACCTTTCCATATTGTCGGTGTAAATTTAACTCTTACATTCACTGTTTCGAAACGGATAATTTTCGTCACATTTCTTCAACATTTCAGCTTAAAATCATAAAATCAATCCAGAGTCAAAGTCTACTGTTGACAAGTAAATCGATGACTTGTCAATTGTGGAATGCACTATTAAACATCCGTCATTTTATTCAACATTCAAGCTTGAAATCATAAAATCAACCCGGATCAAAGTCGACTAATTTTCCTCAACATTTTGACTTAAAATCATAAAATCAACCAGGGTCAAGGTCAACTAATTTTTCTTGACATTTCAACTTGAAATCTTGAAATTGATTCTGGGTCAAGCTCAAATGTTGGAATGTTGGCGGATCAACGAATGACGACATTTTGAACTTGAAAACGTAAAATCAATTCAAGGTCAAGCTCTACTGTTCATGGGTAAACTTCAAACACTTCTAATTTTTCTCAAAATTTCAACTCAAAATCATAAAATAAGTCCACTAATATCACATCTCTAATTTTCCTCAACAATTCAACTTAAAATCATAAAATCAGTCCTTCACAAAATAAGTCCACTGATGTTATTCCAGGCTACCAAAAACCATCCACTGATATCCGTGCAATGATGACATCACACTGTTGACGGTCCACCAATGGCATAATGATGATGGTCAACTGTTGATGCTCAACCATTGACAATTTTTTCAGAATGTGCTGTTAAACATCTTTTAATGTTAATATCCAAAGAGGAGTTGGTGATATTAACATTGAAAGATATTTATTAGCATATTCTACAAAAGTCCGTCAAAGGTTGACCATCAGCAGTGGACCGTTATCATTAGACTGACATTAGTCGACCGTCAACATTTTTTATGCCATATTGTCAATGAAAACCAGGCTATTACAGTCTATCAACCAATAGCGAATGAGGGTAGGGGGATATCGACAAAATCCGTTTAGGGGTCCTATAAGACCACTAAGAAAAGGTTTAGGCATATCGGATATTTATTTTTATTTTTTTTTTCCAGACATTAAAATCATTTATTCCGCTTGATACCTACCAAAATTGCTCAAATTCAGTCAATCAGCTAAGTTTGGCGGCGAATTAGATACATACATGAGTTAGTATGAACTTAGGTCAAAACTAAGTTATGCCCCCAATTTGGGGGAGGGGGTGCTGAGGAGCCAAAACTGAAAATATTTTTCTCTTTTTGGCCAATTGATAGACAGTAAAAAGTTGTACAACATATCTAAAAATCAACTTCCTAAGTCAATTAGGAGGGAAGGTATGGGGATTTATTCCCTTTTTGACCCAGAAAAAGAGCTATTCCTCCCCTATCTCTCCTCCAAATTGAGCTAGGAAGTTGAAAGCCTAGATATGCCTTAGGAGGAGAGAGGTTTACAAATTTTCATCCCCATTGTACCCCCTCATATCTCCAAAAAGGTGGTTTTTTGATCTGGTTTTCTCATTTTTTGAGATTTTTGAGTTCGTTCCTCACATAACTCGTCTCAAAGTTGAACTAGGAACGTGAAATTAGTTGTATACATCAAGGAAGGGGGCTACATGCGCCTTTTGGGGGTCTCGACTATTCAGCCTCATTTCACCGCCTTCCATCCCGAAAAAAGTGGTTTTTTGGTCATTTTTTCTTATTTTTCGAGTTTATTCCTCGCAAAACTCCCTTCCAAATTGAGCTAGGAACTTGAAATTAGGTATGTACGTTCAGTAGAAAGTCCCCTAGATGTGTCTTATGGAGGCTTCAAGCTTATAGCACCATTGAAGCTTTCCTACCCGCAATCCTAGTTAAGAAAAAATGCATCGCTTCGCAATGCTTTTTTTCAATTTTTACGACTGTAATATGTCACGTATTTTAGTTGTATAATGTAATTTTAAATCCTTTTTTTTTCGATTTTGAATTGTAAAAATGGCATTTTAAATTTAATAGATTTTTTTAATTTTTTGTAACTTGAAAATGTAAATTTACTTGGATTTGAATTTTTTTTCTGAAAATCTGGCGGTAGTTTTTAAAAATTTTCAGCTTTTTAACCACAAAACTTCTAGAACTTAAATTATTCTAAAATTTAATATACACCTGATGCAACGTTTTCCAAATATCGGATATCGATATTCTTCCCGTTCGATATTTTTGGTATCGATATCTCTCATTTTGATATTTTTGATACCAAGTAGCGATATTTTGATCAAATATCACCATCTTTAAATCCAACACACCGACATAACACATATCTTTGAACTTGAAACTTATACAACTTTGTCACAAAGCTTTCCATGAGACTTTAGCATTGCAATGAGTTTCATCAACTAATACAACGGTACTTTTAAAACCTTAGAGAATAATCTTCAGATACGAGCACTTTCACAACAAAGCGCCTTTCAAACATTCCTTCCTCAAGGACATCGCATAATTTAAATCATCACATACAGCCTTCGAGTGCTGAAATCATGCCTCGCCAAATAGTTTACCATCTCACTCAACAACGATCAGCGACTCGACAAAGACGAAGGCTCAACGCAACGCAACGAGCAAAAATGAAATATTACGAAAATTCTCTGCAAACTTATTCAAAATCCTGTCACGAGATGAACTCGCTGCAAAAGTTACACATAAAGTTGAACTTTTTAAATGAATATCAGAATTATGTAAATACAAAAATTCGCACGTTTAATTGTCGCCATCGAATTAAAATTCTTAACGAGTTTCAAAAAACAAATCAACATTTTGCGTCGTGTTGTCTCCTCGTTTCGAGTTTCGCTACAGCTACACACCACTGTTGAGACTCCCCAAGCCGCCTTTGCATCAACAGAATTCTCGCTTGCTGCATTACGCGTTATTTGTACGTCATTGTTGTCGTATACGTAACGTACACGTAAGTATACAATACGCAGAGGTATACGTGCATAGCGTGCATACTTCGATACTCGACAGAGGAGTAGAATTTCTCACTCGAAAGAATAATAGCCTAAGGCGACTTCCTGTTTTGGAGTGTTTTTGTTTCAACGACTTGTCGCATCTCGTCTGTTGAAAAATTTCCCATTACATGAACCAGGACTTTTCAATGTGTAATTTAATGGCAGGATAAACAGGGGTAGACTGGGTTCGTCTGCGCGCATACTCCAGCATACGTACATACAATCATTTCATATTGTACCATGTCCGAAATGAAGGAGAGAAAAAAGACACGAAAGTACAGCGAACGAGAATTTTCTCTAAGCCTTATGTAATTTCTCAACCGAATCGAAACAGGTAAAAGAATATTAATTGCTTTAAAAGACCAGGGTATTTTTTTTTCCAGAGTTGGCTTACATTATTTAATTTTTGAATAATCGTCGAGTAAACGTCTTAGTTTTAAAAAATTCATCTAGCTACGTTACATCGTCGCATTTAAATAACCAGATTAAAAATTACACACAAAGTGTTACTTGAAAAAAAAATTAAACCCAAAAAAAAGAACTCATAGCAAAGAGCTCTTCAACCAATTATAATACCTATGCATTAAAACGGATTCGTTGTAAGAGGTTTAAAACAAAAAAACAAAATAGAACAAAAAAAAGCTCGACGAAAAGTGCGAAATCTCACCTCCTCATCACAGCTACCACGCTTGACTCATTAAAAACTTGATATGAAGCGTAGAAGCAAGCATGTGGGAGGAGGGGGGGAGGAGGAGACCGAACAAAAAAAAGAATGACCCTTATAGGTACCATGGATTCGTTTTGTTAGATCTGAAAACAATAAAACCAAAATAAATAAATCCGACGACCTTTTATAAAATTTTTTGCAAAAGCTTTTTTCAAGTGTAGGTAGAAACGTATACGTTATGTACACGTTCGATTGTGGAAAAACTACACACACTCACATACAAGTAACAACGACAACAATAAAACAAAACAAAACAGAACAAAAATCTGCTAAAAACTTATTGAAACTAATTCGTCGCCGTGAATTAAAGTGGCAGTCAGGTTAAAAAGTCGACGTAATAAAAAAAAAAAAAAAAAAAAAAAAAAAAAAAAAAAAAAAAAAAATAGAAAAACAAATACTATAGAACGACATTACTGATACGGTCGGTCTCATCGTCGGACGGCGCAAAAAAAAGCCAGCTACGGCGCAAAAAAAACGCCGTAAAAGAGGATAAAAATGATTAATTATTTTTTACTTTCATTTAAACGTGCAACTGCCGCAGAAATGTTGTCCGAACCGAGGATATAATTGTAACGTTAAAACACCATCTTCGAAATTTTTTCAGCATTTTTTTTCTCCAACAGCCGCTACATCGCGTTTGCCATTTCAATTTCACGCTTATGGAATTTTTCGCAGCTTTTAAAAATTACTTTACTGCGGAATATTTTATTAGTGTTGGTAAATAAATTAGGCGGGCGTAATTTGCCAACCGATATTACGTTTTTCAGCGCCATAAAATTACACCAACGTCACTATTTCGGCAACACCAACACCATCAGTATTCTTATATTCCAGGTCGAATGTCGTCGGTCTATTTAATTCTGTTCTTTTTTTTTTTTTTTTTTTCATCTAAAAGCCAGCGTTTTTTACTGATTTACGCCGCATGTTTTTGGCCAAATATTATCTGCAGCGATTAAATCGAAGCCAGCTGAATGTCGCAGTAAAGTAAAAATGCACCAAAAAAAAATCGTAAAATTTCTCCTTCAAAAATCGGCTCGTATCGTAAATTTAACGCATTGGTATGCGAAAACATGCTGTACGCACTTTGGAACTGATTTTTAGATTCATAAAATGTCAGTTTAGATGTGTAAACTTTTGCATAGGTTATGTTATTGCTAAACATATATGTTTTTATACACGGTGCCCAATTCAAAATCAGAGAATCCGCATTACTTGAATAATTCGACAAGTTGAAAAAAAAAACATATCAATGCTTATAATACAAGTTCTAAGGAGCTGAGAAAATTCTACAAAAATTGCATCCTAAGAAGTTAAAATAGGACTTGGAAAAAGTGAGATGCAAAGAAGGGCACTGCACAGATACAATGTAATTATTAATGGTAATTAAAATTGACATGAAAAAATCAAATAATTCAGAAAAAGGTTTGCTTGTACTGGGTGCTTCGCATTAGCCCCCTTTCCCTTATACAAATAACATGCAACCCGATAAACTTATATGCATAATGATTGGCATACCCGAAAAATTGAAGGGACTGAGATATGCCAATTTCAAAATTTCATTTTCGCTCAACGCTGCAGCTCATAGTGATAATTAAAAAAAAATTTAATAATAATACAGATTTGCTGCTTGTTTTAAAACACCGTGTTTACTCTCGAGTATGTGTGGCATAAAAATCAAGAGTGGGGGTGAAAAGGTTTGTAAAATATAACAAAATAAAATTCAAAAAATTGATAACTTTTCAGCCTGATTTTCTATGTCACAATGTCAATGAAAACTAGGCTATTACAGTCTATCAACCAACGGTGGTTGAGGGGGGAATATCAACAAAATCAGTTTTGGGATCCTAGAAGACCATTAAGACAATTTTTAGCCATGCCAGATATTTATTTCCATTTTTTTTTTTTCGAGCATTAAAATCATTTACTCACGGACCAAAATCGCTCCAATTTGATCAATCAGTTCAGTTTGGTGGCGGATTAGATATATCTGACTGCAGATGGTCCTGGGTCTAAATTCAGTTTTGCCCCGTTTTGGTGGGAGAGGAGTGCTGAGGATCCGAAAACGGAAAAATCATCCCTTTTTGGGCCAATTGATGGAAAACCCAAAGTTATATAACATATCCAAAAATCCACTTCTCAAGTCAATTATGAGGGGAGATGAGGATGGTTTCTCTCTTTTGAGCCTGAAAAAGGGATGTTTCTCAACTATCACCCCACCAGATTGAGCTAGGAAGTGAAATTTGGTACGTACATTCAGTTGAGGTTCTAAATGTGCTTTTTGGACAATGTTCCCTATTTTGTCTTGGTGTATTGTTATTTCTGCTTCACTATATGAGCACCTCATTAAAGAATTTTAAAATGAACGGGAGAGCACCTTTAACTCAGCGATTGAGGTGGCTACCCCAACGGTATTTTTATTAATTTTTTTCCATGAAATTTCAACGTTAGCTGCAGGTTTGGGCAGAAATGAAATTTTGAAAATACCATATCTCAGCCCTTTTGAATTTTAGTTATGCTTATCATCATACTTGTAAGTCTTATGAGTTGTCCACTCATTGGTATAAGGAAAGGGAGGTTAATGCAATACACCCGGTACAATACTGTATAATTCTTAATTTCGTAAAAATTAATAAGAAATTTCTTAAATTTTTAAATTAATTAAGCGCTTTTATACCAGAACTTTATTATTTGTTGGGAAAATTTCGCTTTGAGGAATTTCAAAAGATTTTGCTTTTCAAAATACGAAATAAAATTTCATGCTTTGTGGTGCACATTGATCCAGCTACCAGAGGAAGCCTCATCTTCTCACTTCCTAAATAAATTCCGATCCTTCTAGTATTTCAACCTACCTCAAAAGATGTAGCATTCCAGATAAGTCTCAATTAGAGACAGGCTCATTTGCACAGTTAAAAGCTGTGGATGTTTTATTTAGGGTACATTTTTTTCATCATTCTTACACTTTTCTTCATGCCAATAAGAAAATTTTTTTCCAAGTCATTGTTGAACTGGGACACCTTGTATACGTACAGTACTTATAAATACGACTACAATTTAGTTAGATACACGCATTGCAGATAGGTATAAATGCATACAGCTTTATTCAAAAAGAATAATACAACTACATTTTACCCACCTCCTCATCTAGAAAATATAAATTTATACAAACATTTTTATTTCAGCCTCTTCTAATACTCATAGCTACACGATACGAGAAAAGATAAAAAACAAAAGCCATTTCATTTTATTTCTATTTAAAATACTACCTCGAAGTATACTACACCGAAACACTTTCTAAACTGGTGTCACTAACACCTGCTACACACATCGCAAAAATGCTCGTTTTTATCTTAAATTAAATAAAATTCTTACCTAAGCGTTGAAAAAAAAAAGATAAAGAAAAACATCAAGTATTCGTTTACTTTTTATGAAAAGCGTACGATTCGAGGTGACGTTTGAATTACCTACATCGAGCGACATGTATCTGAAATGACAAAATAATCGTTCTCTTTTTCTCCTCTTGTTTTTAGCGGTTTAAATTTCAACCTACTCGCGAATAAAATCAGCTATTTTTATAATTTTTGGTTGAAATTTCATGTACAAGGCCTGAAGCGTTTCATTAATTCAAAACTGTTTAAATAAAATTTAAATAAAAAAACAGGCCTGCGAAGGGCGAATTTTAAAAACTGATTCAAAAGCTAGTTTCAGCAAGATAAAGTGAACAAATGGAAATTCGCAGTTTCTGAGGAGATGCTAATTAGCCTATTAAATTTCATTCTCAATACCATATGAATAACTAATTACAAAATTAATTGCTAATTAAAAAAAATTATCGCAAATTTCTTTATAAATGTCTAAAAAAATACTTGATCGAAAATTTCTTGAATTTAATTTTCAGTGATTGAAATTTTGAATGTTGTACAAAATGACTTCATGTACATAAGATGAGCTCATTAAGGGTACTCTAGGAAGGCATCTTTTTTCGGCGCATCCGACGTGAAAATACAGCTTGAAAATAAATTTTTATGTACTTTTAGCCCCTCCTTTTCCCTCACAATTTTCTAATTTTATTGAATTTCGATTTAATGTTGCCTTATTTTTCTAATCTGGCATTTTGATCAGTGTGAAACAAACTTGAAAATTTTCAAGTTCTGGAATCAAAATATAAATAATAGCACAAAAAGTGCGGGCTTTGATCCCTTATCGCCGCGAATGTTTAACAAATCCGACTGGGCGAGTAAGTGAAGAATACTCGCGTCTACGAGCCATTTGTAGCTTGAACTTTTCAGGAGCTTCAAGATATGTAGAATGATGCAGAATAGAATTTTTTTAGTGAATTGTATACAATGGCTATCAGCATACTTCAGTTTAGTATAAAAAAAAAAACTAAAAAACTGCACCTTCGAGATAATATTCTGAAAATAATAATTCTGTGTATTTTTCTTTGAAACAACTCGAAAGTCAATCGTACATAGTTTTAAATGCAATTTTCAAATCACCAAATTGGAAGAAAACCCCTGATTTAAAATTTGTTAAATATTAAAACTATTATTGAAACACTGGAATATACCACACTCTCGAAATTAACACAATAAAAAAGCAAAAAGACAAAAAAGTAATAAAAGCAGCTGGAAATTTTATAACATGCGATAAACTTGTCAAATGCTTATTTCGTGAAAAATTTCCAAATCTGTTCCAAATTCCACTCGTTTTAGTTCGTTTTGTAATAAACGGTAGAATAGCCAAGCCACACAAATGCGAAAATAAATTTTGCGAAAACATAAATAATTCTTTACTACTTCTATCGGAAAGGAGGTTAAGAGGATTTTGAGGGTACCATTATTTACTTCTGTGAAATGGAAAACATGCGTAATCTCGCGCTTCGATAACCTTCAAAGGTAGCTCTTCGTTATCAACCTTTATGAAACATATCATACGCTTAAATTTATACCCAATCATATACACACCAGGATCTAACTCATTGAGATTACTTATTTTTTCCAAACAGAAATTTTTTAAATTGTTTTGAATTTTTTCAATTATATTAGAAAAATTATGATTCCAGAGGCGAAGACCTCACTATGGGATGGTCTGAATGCTGCCTCCTTTTTGCCTCCCTAAAATTTTCTTATTCACGCATAAAAACTGTATTTATTTCAAATTTAAAATCAAAATCATCAGGAACTTTCATGTTTCTTTCGCTCCCCAACCTTCCAATTATCATTCATTCAGTAAACCACTTGAAAATCTCCATTTTTTCCTCGTAAAAAATCTAAATAAATGACCATTAGATAAAGATAACTTTTTTATAATGAAATCGATATTCTTGTTCATGTACGTTGAAAGTTAGAAAGGATTTTTTTAGGTGAAAAAAATTTTCAATTATCTTTTTCTCGCGTAATATTTTGTCAACAAGGTAATAGAGTAATTATTATACTTGAATATTTTAAAAGTACGGAAAATGACGTCAATGAAACTCTCAAAGCTATCAGAAGTATAAAACTTCCAGATACTGCTAAATTATTCAGCCTACCTACTGGTTACTTCAAATTATTTCATCACTGCTTCCTGACCTTTCCACGACTAATTTTTTCAACATTTCTGATTGCTTTACTAGCTTCTTTTATTTCTGTATAATAAAATGAAAGAAGCATACATTTTGGATTTTTATTACGCTCGTTGAATCTTTCAAATTGTTATTTTAGGCAAGTGAAAAAAAACAAGAAGACTTCAAAAAACCAGTAAAATGATTCGAAAACTAAAAATACTGACTGGACATCGCTTCCCTTCATCTAGTGAAATCTTCACAAATCAAACTGATCAAGAATCAATTCATATTAATTATGTGTGTCATCTTGGTAATTTCGAATCAATTTGATAAAACATGTTTTTACGGCGAACCGAGTAGGCAATTCTATTAACTTACAAACTACTGGTCGAGGTGAAGTGATCATAGTGATTTAAGTAAATTCTTTAGTTGATCAAACTTTAATAAATAACAAATATGTCCAAGAACATTTTTTTCATTGAATGTCCGAATCGAAACGAATCGTAAGAAGGCAGTTTAGGTACTCGATATCGCTAATTGTATTCGGTTAAAATTCAGTGTCGCACCTCGCACGGTAACTACGCTAGAATTGCCATCACTCATACGACGAATATCCAGTTTAACCATCAATTAAGACGCTGCTGTTATCTCATGTAAATCCTAATAGCATTTTTAATCACCTCGGGGCTTCGGTTTAAATTAACGAGGCGTCTGCAATTAAAGCAGTTTTTAGTCTAAAATTCTCGATGATTAATGTTACCACTTACCTCTCTATCTAGCTATACCCGCAGCTCGCCTTTCTTACGGATACAATTCAACCTCTTCTATATTCATCTCTTGTTATCGACGAAGTTTGATACATTTCGCTTTGCGAATAAAATCCGCAGCCACGATGAAAAAATATACTCGGTATATACGTTCCGTTCTTTCTCTTAATTACACGATAAACTCGTCGAATTATCTGCAACATAAAAGTCAGAAATTACCCAATTAGAAAAATTTACCATCTAGTGACGTAGAATTTGCTTGTCTGTACGAAGTGCTTTATTTCGTTTCTTTTTATCATAATTCTCCTATAGTATTCGATCCATTTACGATACTACACACAAAACAGGGCAGAAAAGTATTTTTTTTCTATTATTTTTTTGTTATTGCCGATGCTAGAAATTAAATTGGCGGTAAAACTGTTCTACAAAGCGTGGCACGCATTCAAGTTGACATGTAATCGTTACTCGGATACCTACCGCAATAAAATACACACCAGTATCGAGGATTAGATTAGCTCGTACAATGGCATATTTAGCACGTTTTTTAAAATTATATTTTCAGTCGAATACACGTACGAATAGATATAAATAAATACGTAATTACTCGACTATGTATGGGATATAGTGCACGTGTAGGTACAACGTAGCACCAATATTGCTATACCAATAGCGGAATGATATTTTGCAAAACTAGTTCAGTCTTTTAGGACGGGTCTTTTCACCTGCTGAAGTCTATATCGGGCTGTTCTGGAGCAATCCAAAAATCATGCAGAAATTAATTTTCTTCCGAAGGCTCAAGAACGCCCGGAAATTTTGATATATCGAACAATAAGGTTTAAGCTGAGTAGCAATTCAGCTTTTGTTAAATGAATAAATGACTCGACCTATTTAATTTTCAATTTTTTTTTCAATTCTGGAGTGAAAAAAACGTTGCAACCTCCAAAAAACCTGGAAAATGAGACAGATTGATTTGCATGCTCAATATTAGATAAGAACCCAACTTCTCCGTTGTAACTTTAACAGATCATATTTTATCAAATATTTTATTCTTGTAGCATTATTTATCAGGGTTTTCGACATGTACTTTCCATCTAGCTTAGTTTCATTCAAATCGAAGCCGGGCAATTGAGAACGTTTTCTTGCTGGGTACAAATTTACCGAATACTTATCAGTCTGATTTTCTATGTCGTATTGTCAATGGAAACAAGGCTATTACGGTCTATCAACTTGCGGCAGGTAAAGGGCGATTTTTTTTCATGAAATTAAAAAATGATTTGCTCATATTGATTTAGACTACAATTGATCGCGATTAGGAAATAAGCTTCGATTAGAATGTCATTTGACATCCTTGAATGAGAATGGCCTCAGATCAAAATTCACTTCTTATCAAATTTGGGGGAAGGGGTGCTGAGAGGCTAAAATCACAAAAATTGTTCTTTTTTAAGCCAATCGACGGACCATCTAAAGTTGTGCAACATATCCAAAAAAAAATTATCGAGGTCAATTAGGAAGGGACATATGAGGCGTTTTCCCATTTTTAAACTTGAAAAGGGCTGTTCCTCCCCAAATAGCTCTTGAAATTGAGCTATAACGTATAAATTTGATATGTGGACTTGGTAAGTACCATAGATGTGTCTTTTGGTAGTTTGAACTTTTCAGACTCATTGCATCCCATTACAGACTGGAAATGAGTTTTTTTGGGCGGGTTTTCTCATGTTTTGAGTTTGTCCCTCGAATAACTCCTCTCCAAATCGAGCTAGGAAGTTGAAATTTGCTATGTACGTTTAGTAGAGACCCAACATGTGCCTGATTGAGGGTCTCGACTTTTCACCCTCATCGCACCCCCTCACAGTCCTGAAAATTTAGTTTTTCCGTTGGTTTTCCGAATTTTTTGATATAAATTTTATGAAGATGCGTTTTGATGTAATGTTTTTGGTGTTGCGTTTTTGATTTTTGAATTGTAAGAATGATTTTTGCACTTTATGTTGAAATCTTACTTTAAAAAATTGAAAAATGAAATATCTTTTACATTTTATGTTGAAATGTTCACTTTGAGGTCTAATTAGAAAAACTGAAAAATAAAAAATTCAAAATAGAGAAACGCAAAAAATTAAAAATTAAAAAAATTAAAAAAATTAAAAAGTTGAAAACTTTGAAAAATAAAAAAAAAGTGGATGACTTTCATACTCACTGTTAAAATGTTAACATGAATATCTAATTATAAAAATTGAAAAAATTAAAAAATTAAAAAAAAACAGAAGAAATAGAAAAATTAAAAAATGGAAAAAACGTACGAAGTTAAGACAAGCTGTAGTGTAAAATTTTCAAAAACAGGCACTCGACTGAGGATTGGCCATACCAAACTAGCTCATGAATACATCCTACAAGGACAAGACCATCTGCTTTGTGAAAATTGCAACGTACCTGTATCAACCAAGCATATTTTATGCCAGTGCAACACATTTTATCTCATTAAGATTACTTTTACATTTGACTCAACACTTGCAGAATTCTAGTAAGAATCCTCTGACTATAAAACAAAAATTTAAAAAAAATGAAAAATAACAAAAATTAAATGGAAAAGAATTAAAAATAAAAAAAAATTGATTGTACTTTAACTCAATATGTTGATATGGATGTCATACAAAAAAAATTAAAAATAAAGAAATGGAAAAATAAAAAAATAAAAAATGAACACTTTTCAAAATTGAAAAAATAAAAAAATGGAAAAATGAAAAAATGAAAAATGAACTATTTTCAAAATTAAAAAAATTAAAAAAATTAAAAAATTAAAAAATTAAAAAGTTTTTGATTTTTGATTTGAGGTTTTTGATCAAAAACTCGTGCTGATGGAAAGTACACTTTTATTTTATCTAGAAAATAATAAAATAAAATGTCATAATGAAGTGAAGAATAGAGTTAACATATTTAATTTAAAGTTTCTGATGAAAAACTCGCGATAAAAGATGTTTATGAATGATTTTTGCATTCTATGTTAAAATTTTGAGATCTAGAATTTTTTCCTAAAAGGGAAAAATACCTATTTTTTTTGAGTTTATTTAACTCCCCTCCAAATTAAGGAGAAAGTTGAAATTTGGTATGCAGATTTAATATAGGCCCTAGATGGTATTTCTACTTTTCAGTCTCACTGAACACCATCCTAACCAGGGAGAAGTTTTTTTTATTTTTTGAGTTTGTTCCTCACATATCTTCCTCGTTTCAAATAGATCTGGGAAGTTGAAATTTGGTATGTAGATTTAGTACAGGTCCTAGATGTGCCTTTTCATGGTATCGACTTATTAGCTCCATTGAATCCTCCTTCCCTTCCTCACCATTGATCAAGAAGCGATGTTTTTTTTTTTTTTTTTCAATTCAAATAATTACAATATTTCATGAAAATCAGCAAAATGAGAAATTAAAAACACTCGATAAACAAAATTCACGTTACAAGATAGATGAGAAAAGCTAATAGCGGTAATACGGTGATAAAGTGATGTAAGATGAAATGATGGTAAAATTAAGCTCGTTGCACGACGAGTAGCAGGGTAGAAACAAGCATGGTCACTTCTACTACGATATTGTTGTAGGTAGAAGCAGGAGGTACACACTCTGCTGTATCGATATGAGTACCATAATATAGATTGTCTATGTGCGAGAATATTGTGTATATTATACCGATGGTCGTATTCCATTTAGCGAATATATTGTTTTCATTTTAAATGAATTAAGCTTCGTATTAACGAGCATTTTTATTTTTTCAAATAACAAACAGTGGCGCCTTGCACGTTATAAAATGTAGGTTTAACGAGATACGTCTGTTACTGCGGAACTTAATGTTCATCTCGTGACATGGTTGATAAAATTACGTACGTATTAGTGCAAAAGAAAAAAATTATAAAAAGCAAAAGAAGCAGCGAATACTGTACAAGAACAAGAAGTTGGAAAAAAATACCAAGATAGAAAAAAGACCAAAATATACGGGACGGACGATGGCTCAAAAAAAAAAAAATACATACACATACAAACGTTTACGTAGTACGTTGTAGTGTGTATAGTAGGTACATATAAAGGGTATACATACGTGTACCCAGTACGCAACCAGCCTACCCACACTTACACACTTTCACGTCCATATCTGGGTTATAATAAAAACGGACGAAATGCGGATTTTTGATATTGGACGAGTAGTAGCAGCATCTGGAACGTAAAACGTGACGTAGCTGAAGAGGGAATTTTATACGCGTGTGTGGGTATATTTATTTAGGCTATACGTATAAGTTTATGTATGTGTATGTGCGTCCGTGTGAGTCGACTGAAGAAGCTATACAGTTATCTTATAAAATTTTGTTCTCACGAGGGAAATCATAAATTGTTTCAAGATGTAAAAAATTATAGATATGTGGAACGTACTGCGGTATACGTATGAGTATGCGAGTACCTTACCTACTGTACTTTTGTACATATATATACTTACGTATACGTATAAGATGTTCGTTTGTATGTGTGCAAGACACATTCGTAGCCTGTATAATAATCTAATACTTAACTACCTGCCTGCCTAACTATACTGCGTGAATCGTGTATTTATACGTATACCAGCCTACCTCTACCTGCATTTTCTGTGTACATGTGTACACGAAAAATGTGTACATTGGGAAGAGCTGCTCTGGGTATATACCCTTCTATCGCCTTCCGCATCCTATTCTTATTTTTATTCGGCGTATATTGAAAAGTAAACTGTACGATTAAGATGGTGAAAATTATTACGCAGCGTGTGAGCATACTGTGTAAAATTTTCAATTCTAGTGTTAGTCTCGAGCCTTCTAAAGCGTAGGATAGTATCTTGGTACTGGTATTTTGTACTCTGTTCACATACCACACTATCCATAGGCGAGTGCAAATAAGACATTTCAGTCGTTTGGTTCGTATAAATTCGATGTTTTTACGTTGCACGTACTTTGGTTGGGATACTTGGCTGTTCCAACTCGATTGTGAACATTTTTAAACTTAAACTAATGCTACAATATGTACGACCTGAGCATATACATATACAGATGCACCATACATTTTGCGGACCGCTACATTCTAAGACTTTTTCAAGCCCGGTCTTAAAAATGTGCATATATAATTTTTTTTTTCACTTTTTGAGTATTTTTTGAGTCCAAAATCGAGGCAACCTTG